>JAMPIV010012562.1:0-215352 GCA_024509875.1 Oreohelix idahoensis
TTAGTCCCCCCCCCCCCCCCCCCCCCCCCACCAAACTTATAATGATATTCACTTATTCCAAACAACGATAAATCGCAGGTTAAAATGGATTATCCGCGGAGTTTGATCGAAAGAGCCGACACAACTCTTCAAGGGGAAAGTCACTCACAATTTGACTTTCACCTTAGACATATTTTGCTTTCCCACAATATTTTTGCGAAAGATAACAACGAAAACCAATGTGTAAATTATTGCTAAGATATTCAAAAGACTGCACGTAAACAAACCACAATAATCATTTCACCATTATGCTATTAAATATCGCACCTTTCAAATGTACTTTCTTAGTAATGTATAGAAGTAGCTTTAAAGAGCTTACAATAGTTTATGACCAGGCAAATTATAAAATATTGCTCACTTTACGCTGATTTCCACGTGTTTGCTTTTACTTTTAAAATATCCAGATTTTATTTCTTCCCAAATAACTCCTATTCCAGTATATACTAAAACTCTACAAGCAGTCAGGTCAGAGTAACTTGTTTCCTGCTTCTCAATTTAAAAAAAATAATTAATTTCTGGCCAGAATTGTATTCTGAAAAACCATTCCAAAGTTTAAAAAAAATGTATTTTGCATTGTCTTTTCTGCTAGTGTTATCATGAGCTATGGAAGCTGTTACTATCTAGATTTCTTGGGATTACATATAGTACTTTATATATAATTCTTTGTAAAATATACTCAAATCTAGCTTTTTTCATTATAAGAAATGCGTGATTGACCAATTAGTCTCTGTAATTTCATAAGAAATGCAAAGGTTTTATAAAATAAAATGAAAAAAATTATAACTCTGAAAAGAGTGCGCAATGGGCACAGTGGTTAGATCACAACCTGGTAGCATCACATTCCAGCCTACCCATCTATAAATGGGTACCAGACTCTGCTCTTGAGTTAGGAAGGGCAAAGGTAGCCATAAAAGTAACTGGTCGCCCAATTTAAGTTCTAAAACATGGTTTCATCATTATTACCCACCTCCCTATGGAGCCAAGGCCTTTAGCAAAGCCATCCCCATGCACTTCCTGCTCTTTGCCATCTGTTCAATGTCTTTGTCTGTCTTCATCCCTTACGTGTCTTTCTCTTCTTCGTATGTTTTTTTTTCTATCTCTCTATTTCTCTTACCCTGGAGATTTCAGAACAAAGAACATGCTCTCTGTGTCTTATCAATAGCCAGTACCTTCTTGTAACAGCGGCACTTGTCTGAATCTTGTCATCAGTTCCATATTGGTGATCTTGTCATTTAATTTTAATCATTCTATTCTATGCAAGTACCCATTTATGAAAGTCTACTTTGCTTTCGTTTTTTTTTTTTTTACATGTTTTCCATGTTTCAAAACCATACTGCACACAAGCTACCAGTTTAGAAACAAAGCATTTCCCTGAAATGATAGAAAACATCCTAGGTATTGAGAGTAAGAACAGTCGGACTGAAACAGAAAGAAGGGTTCTAACCACAAAATACATTGAGAAACATTACTGAAGCAACACTTGGATCCATTCATACACAGATGGATCAGCAACAAATGCAAAGAAAATGGAGGTGGAGGAGTCTTTAAGAGCTTAAGAAATGGCACCTAAAAAAAGCTGTCAGGTCCAAGAACAAAATTCTCGAGTACCTTCAAAGCACAGGCTGAGGCCTTAAATACTGCAGCAGAAGTCCTAATGACAGAAGAAAACTCAAGAGAGACAAGTAGCTTCTTCACAGATGCGCTGTCAGTAATTGCAATGCAATGACCCGAATGACCTAAGAGTAACACTTCACAGACTGTGTCAGCAATTTAAGAGTTGTGATACAGTGGATCCCATCTCACTGCAACACCTCTGGAAATGAAGAGGCTGACAGATTGGCAAAGGTGAGGTGGAAAGCTACCTCAACCTGACACAAGCATACCTTATGAAGAGGCAAAGAGATTTATCTAGATCAGATATAGAGCATCCAGGCCACACAAAAAGATGATGCATATTACCAGCTCAGCAGAAGTGAACAAGTTGTAATCTTCAGACTTCACACATGCCACAACAGATTGGGATATCATCTATTCAACAAGCTAAAGGAAGAAATTACTGACGAGTGTAACTGTGGCTTCAATAAAATGACTGCTGAACATCTACATCAAAGGTGCTGAAAATATGAGAAACAGAGAAAAACGCATATGACCATCACCAATACCATTCCAGGAATAAAGCCTCCAGCTGACTACTGCTTTCTTTGAACATATTCAAGTTGACATCTTCTTCTTCTTTCGTTCGCTTGAAATATATTGTCTATATCTGCAATGTTGTTTCTTGTATAAACTTCACTGTCTTTTGTAGTTCATAGAGAGGTCCTTATAGTTTTGCTTCCAGTGTTGTTTCTCTTTGATGTTCAAGCCCACCTGCTGGCTATACTTATTAAGCCTATCCGTTTTTTCCTGGATGTGTTGATGTGAATTTGCTAGTAGTGCAATGTCATCTGCATTTTCCAGATCTTCCAATGTAGAAAATGTAGTCCATCTTATTCTTCTTGGTACAGAGAAACACCTTCGCATACCTAGGATGCATAGTAACACCAGACGGCAGGGCAGGCAAAGACATCAACATCAGAATGAATAAAGCAAGAACAGCCTTTTTTTAGCCTAAACAACATCTGGAAGTCCTCTCAATACAGCACAAGCACAAAATTAAAATTATATCAGAGCTGTGTGCTCTCTGTGCTTCTCTATGGTGCGGAATGCTGGAGAGTTACACAGAAGGGAATGTCGAAATTGTCCTCTTTCACACAACATGCCTAAGAAAAATTCACCGCATCTTTTGGCCGAATACCATCACCAACCAAGATCTGCTTACTCGGGGCAAGCAGGAGGACATGCACACCATCATAGCTGGCAGACGCTGGAGCTGGGTTGGCCACGTCCTCAGAAGAGACCCCGATACCATCACAAGAACAGCTATGCTTTGGACCCCTGAAGGAAAACGAAAGAGAGGCCGACCACAAACAACCTGGCGGAGGACTGTGGAGGCTGAGATGCAAAGAATGAACCAGAGCTGGGGCACTGTACGAAGGATGGCCACCGATCGAGCAAAGTGGAATCAATTTGTTGTTGCCCTACAAGACGCCACTAGGCGTGATGGCCACTGACTGCTTTGACGGTCGGTGGTTAAGGATCTAAGAAGAAGAAAAGTTGTTTCTCTGGGCCAGTGGGTTTGCCTCAATATATCATATTCGGGGAAATCTTGAATTACGTGCTTCGCAGTCTGGGGTGCCTGTGCACATGTACATATGGCTGTATTGCAAATCTTGAATTTTGTATACATGTGGCTGCGGAGTCGGCTGTGTCCTGTTCTGAGGCGCAGAATGACAGTTTGTTCTGATCTGTTGTTGTTTTGATGAGGTGATAGGTGGAGAGCGGGCACTTAACAGCTGACCGTTATTGCCACTGCTCGTTCCATCTTGGTCTACTCTGTTCAACCTGAAATTTGGTTATAATTGGGATATTTAGTGTCATTTTATTTTTTTAAATTTTGTATTCAATTTAAATAGCTATTGTCTTTAGCAGTTGCTGATTTTAATTTATATTAGTATTTGTCTATTTTATTTTCTCTTTTGTATTGTTTCTTGATAACTATTGTCCTTTACACTTGGTTTTACTTTGTATTAGTATTTGTTCTTTTTGAGTTGTATTTTTTTATTTTTTTTTTTTGTGTTTTTTTGTTTGTTACTAACCTTATATGTTTTCCTTTGTTTTATGTATATATCTTTTAAGTATTGATTGTGCATCTCTTGGGGCATCTATACTTAAAACCTTATCACCTGTCAAGTCTATATTGTGATTTCTATAGTAAGTTTTTAATTCAAGCCTTTGTTGTTCATAATTTTTACAGTGGATCAGGTAGTGGTCTATGTCATTCTCTTCCTGACATTCTTGGCAGTGTAGTTCTTCTATCACAAAATATGCTGCACCGAGACGGAGACGCCACAGTTTTTTTGTTTGATGGTATCTTTAATTCTTCTCTGACCTGGCACGTCCTCGTTGGTTCTTTCAGCAGTTTGAACGCGTGTCTGCCTTTTCTACTTTTCTTCCATGTTGTCTTCCATTCCTCGTTTATAGTTATCTTCACTTGGCTCTTGATCTCCGACCTTCCCAGTCCTGCTCTTGTATTGTTTTTACTTGTTCTTCCATTCTTGGCGTTCTGATCTGCCAACTCGTTACCAGCAATACCTATGTGTGCTGGAACCCACATTAGCCTCACACTACATCCTCTGTTCCCTAGATATGTATTAATTGCTAGAATTTCTTCCTTTATCTCTGGCCGGCTACATTTGCCTGGGTGTTCTAGTGCGTGTAGTGATGATAGTGAGTCTGTAAATATCGTAACAGCTTCTGGTGGGTTATCTTTGTTCTGATCTGTTCATAGCTTGGTAGTCATCCTGTGTTGGTATTGGTGGCTTTCTGATAGATTTGATCATCTTTTTCTTCTGATGGTATGTAACTGGTACATCCGGCTGCTCGTCTGCAGCACCTTCTTTAGCCAGTCCGTCTGCTCTCTCGTTTCCAGGTATTCCACAATGAGGTGGTATCCACTGCATGGCAACCCTGCGCTGGTTGTACAGTTCAGAAAGAAGGGCTTGTTTACCTGGAAATTTTCTGGACTGAAGTGCGTGGAGTGCTGATCTTGCATCTGTCAGGAATACTACAGGCTGTGGACCGAGATTAGTGTTCAACAGTTTCTCAGTTGCCACCTTGATTGCCTGGATTTCTGCATCATAGTTGTTACAAAATTTCCCCGTTGGTACTCTGACTGTATCCCTCGTGTTGTTTTGGGTATTCTATGTACACTCCTGCTTCTCCATTCTTTACTGCATTCTGTGCTGACCCATCCGTGTATACTCGGACCCAGAGGTCCTGTGGGTATTCATCATCCAGGAAACTGAGAGTGACTGTCCTACGTTGCACGCTGTTCTGTTCATCCCTGTCGAATATTCCTTTCACTTTTTTCTGGATGTGTAGTGGTATCCAGGCTCCTCTCTCCAAGGGATTTGTTCTGGCACAGACTTTAGGGGGCTGTCAACTTCAGGCAGGTCTGAGGTTTGTCTACGAAATCGTTTGGCCTGGTGGATAAAGCTGCTTCTTTTCAATCGCCCCATTGCTAGGTTTTGGAATCTGTCCTTCATTGGATGGCTCGGCATACAGAGGAACCTTTCTGCCTGTGTTAGCACTTTGGTGTCTCTGCGTTCTCTCAGTGCTTGTATCCTCCCCATTTTCTCCATCTCCACTATAGGCGTTGATTTCATTGCCCCCGTGATGATCCTAAGCGCCTGGTTTTGCACCGTATCTAGCTCTTGTAATGTGGTGTTTGATGCTGGACACCACGCAGCTGACCCATATTCCAGGTGTGGTCGAATGCCCTGCTGGTAAACTTTACTAAGTATTTTCCCGCTGGCTCTCCATGTGGTTCCACTTAGTTTTCTCCCGATGGCTCGCTTCCTCCTGGCCTTTGTTGCTGCCTTGTTGATGTCCTGCTTCCACGTCAGCCTATTCATACGAATGTAAACTCCGAGATAGTGTCACGTAGGGTTTATATTCATTTAATTTCCTACATCTTCTTCCTATTCTTTCACATAAAATTCTCTCTTTTATTATCTCTGTATTTCATTTTTCCTGTATATTTTTCATCCATTCGTTTTGCGAATATTATTCTCATATAATTCGCAAACTTTACCTTTTTCCTTTCTCTTAAACTGAGAATCGCGCTAGGACGATATTACGTAGATGTCAGGGCTGCAGGGCGTCATAAGGCGTGATAAGTCGGTTCGCTGAACACAGGACGTAGCAAATCGTCTACATTCTCACCGAGCGCGCGAGCTTCTTCTCGGCATTAGTCCCGGTGAGGTGTGATACTTTACATCTGCACCGGGCAGTATCCAGACATTTGGCTGGAAAATCCCAAACTGACACGGCGCTCACTTGGGCAATGGAGTCAGGCTGTCTGGGATTTGAAACTGACACGCGTACATCGTGGTCAGTAGGTGACAGTTACGACACGCGTTAAGCGGACGTAAATGTTGGGAGTAGGGGAGATAATTTCGCTTGGCGAAATAAGTTTGGGCCCTTTGTCTGATTTTAAGATATTGGCCAAGTTTGAAACTTTAATTTCATTCTCGCTCATAGACTCCACAGTAGATAGGTCGCTCGAAAAACAGAATAGCTGTTAGCGAAGATCTCAGTTTGTTTCGGCAATTTGTCGAACTTCTAGACTTCCAGAAATATTTTCAGCATTTTTTATTCTTAAGTTGTGCGACTACCTGTAATTCTGTGGTTGAGGTAATTAATATGATAGATATATAGATTTTGTGAGTGTTAAAGTGTTAAATCGCTTAATTCATTTTAAATCTATTTCTTTAGCGCAGAAGAGAAATAAAGTGGTAGGCTATTATATTTTCTAGGGAAGCATTCAGTGGAAAGCAGACTAAAAATTTAATTTCTAGCTTATAACGGCAATTGTAGCTATTTATGAATTTAATTTAACTGCTAATACTCAGTCGAGTGTATTTTTCTAAACTAACGTATAAACTCTAGAATCCAGCCTCATGAATGATGACGGGATACGCACGTGTTCCTAATTTATGAGGAATGCTGATTTTTAAATATAACTTACGTCACGGGAAGTTTAAATGATAAGCAAAGCTCTCTGCTTGCAAGTTTAAATGTAAGTTTTAACCAGTTCAGATTCTGTTTATTATATTATATGTGTTATTTTTCCTCCACACAGTGAAAGTTTTGGGGTGACCCTAACTTTACCAGCACCTAGTAGTAGTTTCCATACTTGTGAAGAAATAGACAGTCCTTATTTTGAACCACGTGGGTTTTCTCAAGTAACACTGATCTGACGGTGCAAGTTAGACAGAAATACTAATATCCCTATAACGGGTTTTCAAAGACTGTAATGATAAATACTGGACCTTGGAGCCAGCACTTAATTTCTTCTAGAAACTCTATATAATTTGCTGCCTGGTGGCGTGAATATTAACAATCATTTCCCGACTAGATTATATCTTGTGGACAAATCTGTGGTGTGACTAAAGTGAATCCTATACTGAGGGAAGGCACCGACCTGACATTCATCATTTTTTTAGAAACCTACGCTATTGACACTGTGCTCTGTTAACTCCCGCGCCTGGAATAATTGTTAGGTGACTTAATCAGACATTTGAACAAATTTGCATACCCAAGTAGTCGTTCCCGGAGACTCCAAGTTAAACAGGTCTTTTGGAACTGGGGACTTCTTGGCAGTAGACTGCATTTTTTTGAGTCTGTGTGAAAATCTAAAATCAATGTGTTCCAAGAGGCAGCAAGCAAAGTCGTGAGTACTAGTGTGAGAAGCCATGGCGGAATGAATGAGTGTACGCTGGTTTGAGTGATATTTTTCACTATTATATCTTTGACACCCTGTTGCTGTCCTAAAATTTTTTTTTTTTTCAATCTGCATAATTTGTTGCTAAGGCTAGAGTTCTTGTGTTTTTGTCTTAGGTTAAATCAGATTTTTTTCAAACTCTGTGCATATAATTACGAGATAAAACAAAGAAAAACTCTTAGACTCAAACCCTATGTATCTGTGACTCTGGCGCCATCATCTGTTCTCTTAACGGGGCCGGGCTAAACCTAGAGTTAACACTATAACGGGGCTATCATCCTTGCAACATTTCCTTGATTTTTTATGACTATGTGTATATGTATTTTCCTTGATGTACTTTCTTTGATGTTGTGAGCCGATTTTTCCTGATAATAAAATCGCTCTTGAACTTAATAATCGTGTTTGGTCAGCTCGTTCTAGATAATATATATATCATTGTTATAGTTTTCCCACGTCTGTGTGTTTACCTGTCGTCACGTGTATGTGCGTGCCTGTGAGTGATAGAAATATACGTAATATGTATATTGGTGTAGTCTGTCTGACGCTGTAACAACTGTTGTAGAAGATAGGTGAGAGAGAGAAGAATTCTTTTCGCTTTCAGAGACAGCCACTATATCAAAATCTATCATCTCACGTGTGTGGAAATTCTATTACCTTTCACTAACTCTCACTGAGTCTATCACCTATTCAAACCTATTCAGAAGGGACAAAACCTAGTCTTAATTCTCCTATCGGAAATCTACGACAAATGAGGGCTCGTTTCCGGTCTTTGAACTTAGAATAGGAAGACGAGTACGACAAACGTGGACTCGTCTATCTGGATTTTGTATTTAAGATTCTTATTCCGTAATAGAGTAAGAGTGTGATGTCTTGTGAGTTGTGTATCTTTTAAAAAAAAATTACCCCCTAGACTAGCGATCTGTTTACGGGCGTGCTGACCACACAAACTAATAAGTTTTTTTTTCCACAGCATCTTTGAATAATATACATTTTGGTTACAGGTTGATTTTGTCGGGATATATGTTAACTGCTGATTGTAATACTAAATGCTGGTAAAGTGGTGAGTGTATAACATTCACTGGGTACTGAGGCAGAACGGCGTTTGAACTAAGTTAAGGAGTGTGTTTCGGACTTTTTTGTCCAGATTAATTCCCTCCCTTACCCGATCTGACTTCAGGGGCGAACTTATAGTGGATTTTTAAAAATTAAGGGATTATTTTTCTCTTTAATTTTTGCAATATTCTTTTGCTTTTCCACTGTAGCAACTTATTTTTCAGTTGTAATCTTAACTACCATTTATTTGGCGTAGTCGTGTTTTGCATTGAGTGCTTTATTGCCGATAATAGCAGCGATAGTTAGATTTTATTTTGGAGGAGGTATCCCAGGGTTAAGGATATCATCTTTTGAATTTTTGATTTTTTTTTTCTCGTAAGTGGTAGGAACCAGGTTATTCTTTTTCCTATTTTATATCTCCACGTGTCTCAGTCACTGACATAATATGGCCGAGAGGGCAAAGCTTAGACAACTTCTCAGGGACGAAGCGAGAGAGGAGGGACTGGAAGGAGAGGAAGCGAAAGCTTTTGTCAGAGACGAACTGGAGAGATATGATGCGGAGAGGAAAGCAGCTGAAGCTTTACAGCAGAAGAAGATGGATGAGGAAATGGAAATTCGCAGGATGCAGCATGAGGAAAGAGAGAAGGAGAGACAACAGGAGAAGGAGAGGGAGGAGAGACAGCATGAGGAAAAAGAGAAGGAGAGACAGCATGAGAAGGAGAGAGAAGAGAGACAGCATGAGTTGGCTCTTAAAACTCTAGAATTCCAAAGTCGTGGTGCTGCCTCTACCTCCAGCAATGGAGAGTCTTCTCCTCATTCTTCCTTAACTGACCCTGCTAACACTCAATCTCTTCAACTAAATGCTATGTCTTTCACTCTTGAATCTTTTCCTTGTCCAAATGAGAAGATTGACACATGGTTAGAAAAATTTGAGAAAATTGCAACTCTGTACGGGTTAGAGAGGTCGCGTTGGAATATGAAACTTTCCCAGGCCCTAAAAGGTTCTGCTTATGATGTTTATTCTAAGCTGGAAAGTAGCCAACAAGACGACTACGATGTGTTGAAGAAAGCGTTACTGGAGCGCTTTGAAATGAACGCTCGCAAGTTTTTGCAACTGTTTCGCAACAGCCGGAAAGAGAATTCTGAAACTTTTCACCAGTTCTCATCTCGTCTTAAGGGATATCTAACAAAGTGCCTTGAGCTTTCGCAGCTCCCCTCTACCTATGAAGGTCTTGAGGAACTTGTTCTAACTGAACAAATAAAGAACACTTTGTCTGCTGATACCCGGAGATTTCTCGCTGAGCAGGGGGCAGAAAAACTTGAAGACATTTTGGAAAAGTCTGAGCGTTATCACAATGCGCTGGCTGAACTACCGGCCACAAAGCGGAAACCGACAGAGGAGCATTTTCGAAAAAATAACCTAGAGCAATCTTCTCAGGCTTCTACCCAGAGTAACCACAGAGAAACTGGACCTCAAAGCCCCCCTCCTGAAAAATCCAAGTTCTACAAGAACAAGTACCCCAACCACCCCAAACAGTCTGATCAACCCGACCGCCCTACATGGCAGCGTAGCCAGAAAGGACAAGGTGGCAAAGGGAGAACCCCTGAGCACGGGACATATGATCAGACCGAGCACACCGAGCCGAAAAACGTATCGGATGCTTATTAACAGTCTCGCAAGGCGGAATTATTGACAGTGATTCCCAACCTGTTGGGGATAGACCCTCAACGCGAGGTATTGTTACTTTGAACGGTTCTCAAACTTCTTGCTTATTTGACACGGGGCTTTCTTACGATTGCATTGTTGCCAGAAACCTGGTTAAACCCGGTCAAGAGACAGGAGAGACCGTCAAACTTTGTGGAGTTCGTAAGAGTGATGCACCTACAGCGCTTCCCATCGCATTGGTGGAGATACACTCTGACTTTGTCAGAGGTGTGATCAAAGCGGCTGTTATGGATGATCCCATCTACCCAGTCATACTTGGCGGGAGATACGTGTGTATTGGGAAACCGGAAGAGCCGATTGTGGCAGCAGTAACTACAAGAGGGCAAACCAAGAAGGAACGGGAGCCTGCGCCAAATTTGTTACCTATGGAACTTAAAGAAGCGCAATACAAGGACCCTACTTTGGCACCCTGCTTTAGGAAACTGCCCATGGCTAAGGAACCCAAACAGCACGGGGACATTTTTTCTGAGGATGGCGTACTTTATCGGAGAACGGGCAAGCCTGACCAAGGTTACAACCAGCTCCTAGTACCGAAACAGTACAGAAGCCAAATCCTAGAAATGGGGCACTCTCTTCCCTTTAGCGGACATATGGGACAGAACGCCACAAACCAACGTATAACCACTCATTATTGGTGGCCAGGAGTAAATACTGATATTATCAGATATGTCAAATCCTGTGCCCAGTGCCAACGTGTACCACCCAAGCAACGGACACCCCCAGTCCACATGGGTGAAATGCCAATAATGGGAACACCATTCGAACGGGTTGTGATCGACATTTTAGGGCCTTTCGAAAGGACTAAAAGAAGGAACAGGTTCATCCTGACCTTAGTCGATACATGCACTTTATGGGCAGAAGCTATCCCGCTAACATGCGCAGATGCCAAGCATGTCGCAGAAGCCCTCGTGCAGATTTTCACTCGGTTGGGATTCCCTCAGCAAGTGTTGACGGATAATGGATCTCCATACCGAAACCTGTTGATGGATGAGATCGTTAAGATCTTGAGGACCCAGCACATCCACACTAAGCCATATACTCCGGCCGGAAATGGGCTCGTGGAACGTGCTAATGGAAACCTCACCATGATGCTAAGTAAGCTGGCACAAGTGAAACCTGAAGATTGGGATCTCTGTATTCCTGCAGCATTATTTGGCTACAGAGAATCTCCTCATACTTCCACAGGATTTCCGCCAGCTACACTCTTATTCGGCAGACCCATTAAGGGCCCGCTTGAAGCCTTACTTCAGTCTCTGACAGACGAGAAGGCTGATGAGACAGTTGTCTCAGCAAGTAAATATGTGTCGGTTTTAAAGGAAAGGTTGAAACTAGGGTGGGACCTAGCAACGACTAACTTTAAGCGAGCTCGCACAAAGCACGCTAACCGATACAGGAAAGTCGCGGAAGAGAGAGAACTGGAAGCAGGAGAGAAAGTTTTGGTGTTGCTCCCTACCGAGAACAACCAACTGAAGATCGGATGGCAAGGGCCGTTTACCGTCCTGAAAAAGATTTCTAAGGCTAACTACCAGATCTCTATTGAAGGAAAGGAGAAGGTTTTCCATTTAAATCTCTTAAAGAGATACTTGGAAAAAACCAGTGCCAACCTCCGACCATCTCCTGACGATCGCCAAAACTGACGAAGATGATGATAGTGGCAGGGATATTCCACCGCTATCACAGGAAATCTTTCAAAAATGTCAGAAGCGGCGACGCTCTTTCAAGCGCGCATATGAGACATTCCAGGGGAAGGAAACTTTGAGGAGTGGACTTGAGTAGGAATTGGACAGAGATGGAGGGGGAAGAGGAGAGGGAAGAAGACAGACACCCCGAAGCTACGGTTATAGGAAATTAAACTCCATAACGTAGACATGGAGTGCTTCCATATCTTAAAGGGGGGAGGCTCTGTCACGTAGGGTTTATATTCATTTAATTTCCTACATTCTCTTCCTATTTGTTCACCCAAATTCTCTCTTTTATTATCTATGTATTTCATTTTTCCTGTTTATTGTTCATCCATTCGTTTTTCGAATATTATTTTCATATAATTCGCAAACTTTACCTGGTTTCCTTTCTCTTAAACTGAGAATCGCGCTAGGACGATATTACGTAGATGTCAGGGCTGCAGGGCGTCAGAAGGCGTGATAAGTCGGTTCGCTGAACACAGGACGTAGCAAATCGTCTACATTCTCACCGAGCGCGCGAGCTTCTTCTCGGCATTAGTCCCGGTGAGGTGTGATACTTTACATCTGCACCGGGCAGTATCCAGACATTTGGCTGGAAAATCCCAAACTGACACGGCGCTCACTTGGGCAATGGAGTCAGGCTGTCTGGGATTTGAAACTGACACGCGTACATCGTGGTCAGTAGGTGACAGTTACGACACGCGTTAAGCGGACGTAAATGTTGGGAGTAGGGGAGATAATTTCGCTTGGCGAAATAAGTTTGGGCCCTTTGTCTGATTTTAAGATATTGGCCAAGTTTGAAACTTTAATTTCATTCTCGCTCATAGACTCCACAGTAGATAGGTCGCTCGAAAAACAGAATAGCTGTTAGCGAAGATCTCAGTTTGTTTCGGCAATTTGTCGAACTTCTAGACTTCCAGAAATATTTTCAGCATTTTTATTCTTAAGTTGTGCGACTACCTGTAATTCTGTGGTTGAGGTAATTAATATGATAGATATATAGATTTTGTGAGTGTTAAAGTGTTAAATCGCTTAATTCATTTTAATCTATTTCTTTAGCGCAGAAGAGAAATAAAGTGGTAGGCTATTATATTTTCTAGGGAAGCATTCAGTGGAAAGCAGACTAAAAATTAAAATTTCTAGCTTATAACGGCAATTGTAGCTATTTATGAATTTAATTTAACTGCTAATACTCAGTCGAGTGTATTTTTCTAAACTAACGTATAAACTCTAGAATCCAGCCTCATGAATGATGACGGGATACGCACGTGTTCCTAATTTATGAGGAATGCTGATTTTTAAATATAACTTACGTCACGGGAAGTTTAAATGATAAGCAAAGCTCTCTGCTTGCAAGTTTAAATGTAAGTTTTAACCAGTTCAGATTCTGTTTATTATATTATATGTGTTATTTTTCCTCCACACAGTGAAAGTTTTGGGGTGACCCTAACTTTACCAGCACCTAGTAGTAGTTTCCATACTTGTGAAGAAATAGACAGTCCTTATTTTGAACCACGTGGGTTTTCTCAAGTAACACTGATCTGACGGTGCAAGTTAGACAGAAATACTAATATCCCTATAACGGGTTTTCAAAGACTGTAATGATAAATACTGGACCTTGGAGCCAGCACTTAATTTCTTCTAGAAACTCTATATAATTTGCTGCCTGGTGGCGTGAATATTAACAATCATTTCCCGACTAGATTATATCTTGTGGACAAATCTGTGGTGTGACTAAAGTGAATCCTATACTGAGGGAAGGCACCGACCTGACATTCATCATTTTTTTTAGAAACCTACGCTATTGACACTGTGCTCTGTTAACTCCCGCGCCTGGAATAATTGTTAGGTGACTTAATCAGACATTTGAACAAATTTGCATACCCAAGTAGTCGTTCCCGGAGACTCCAAGTTAAACAGGTCTTTTGGAACTGGGGACTTCTTGGCAGTAGACTGCATTTTTTGAGTCTGTGTGAAAATCTAAAATCAATGTGTTCCAAGAGGCAGCAAGCAAAGTCGTGAGTACTAGTGTGAGAAGCCATGGCGGAATGAATGAGTGTACGCTGGTTTGAGTGATATTTTTTCACTATTTTATCTTTGACACCCTGTTGCTGTCCTATTTGTTTTTTTCAATCTGCATAATTTGTTGCTAAGGCTAGAGTTCTTGTGTTTTTGTCTTAGGTTAAATCAGATTTTTTTTTTTTCAAACTCTGTGCATATAATTACGAGATAAAACAAAGAAAAACTCTTAGACTCAAACCCTATGTATCTGTGACTCTGGCGCCATCATCTGTTCTCTTAACGGGGCCGGGCTAAACCTAGAGTTAACACTATAACGGGGCTATCATCCTTGCAACATTTCCTTGATTTTTTTATGACTATGTGTATATGTATTTTCCTTGATGTACTTTCTTTGATGTTGTGAGCCGATTTTTCCTGATAATAAAATCGCTCTTGAACTTAATAATCGTGTTTGGTCAGCTCGTTCTAGATAATATATATTATCATTGTTATAGTTTTCCCACGTCTGTGTGTTTACCTGTCGTCACGTGTATGTGCGTGCCTGTGAGTGATAGAAATATACGTAATATGTATATTGGTGTAGTCTGTCTGACGCTGTAACAACTGTTGTAGAAGATAGGTGAGAGAGAGAAGAATTCTTTTCGCTTTCAGAGACAGCCACTATATCAAAATCTATCATCTCACGTGTGTGGAAATTCTATTACCTTTCACTAACTCTCACTGAGTCTATCCCCTATTCAAACCTATTCAGAAGGGACCAAACCTAGTCTTAATTATCCTATCGGAAATCTACGACACCCTTCTTTCCAAACCTTGTCAAATGCTTTCCTTAGATCTATCCATGCTGCTAGTACCAGTTTCTTATCTTGGAACGCAACCTCAATCTCTTGGGAAAGGTAAGTTGCCTGATCTTTGGTAGAGTAACACTGCCTAAAGCCCACCTGCTGTTGTACAAGAAGGTTTTCACTTTCAAGGTACCACTGTAGCCTGAGGTTGATGATACGTTCCATTGTTTTGCAGAGACAGCTTGTAAGGCTGATTGGTCTGTAACTGGAGTCCGTGGAACTGTCTTTTCCTGGTTTTAGGAGTGGTATCATGATTGCTTCCCTTCAAGCTGCCTGTTTTCCCAATGAGGATGTTACCATCTTTTTACAGTGCAATTATGAGTTACCCTCATCTTTAAGTTGTTTTACCAGTTTCGTTGTATCTCTTTCGAAGCAAGGAGTTTTCTCCTTCCAGCTTCTCTAGTTGGCCACTATTTGGCCTTTCCTTACTGGTATATGGTTTTTAGTGCTTGCGAGCCCCTCTAGGTATTGTTTTATGAGCAGCCTGTAATTTGCATCTGCTGAATTCATTGACTAACTTATTGATGTCTTTGTCTACAGAAGTGGACGTCTGAAAGTGAACAAAGAAGAAGTACCATACAATAGGATTAACTTGATATTTTAATTGAAGACTCTTATTGTGTTGGACTTCATTTCCTGTGATTTCCATATATTTCCCAGGCCAGAAAAAACTCCTATTACATTATTAGATATTATATAAACTATTAAGGTTACCTTGAACTGCTCTGCAAAATAATCCTTGGAATGAGACTGCATGAATGTGCTGAGGTCCTTTATAGCAATGGAAGTTTTATATGGTCCAGGAATTGTATTGTAGTAGACATCTTCACTATTCTTACCAGCTGGTGTGAGATCACATTTGCTCGTGTATAGATGTGGCTTGTCAACTGTAGAATGTGACAAATTATAAAAAGAAAAATTGTTAAATGGTTATTTAGGCAAGAACACTATCTTTTTCTTGATAATCTCTTTTAAAACACATCAACTTTCTTATTATTACAGATTCAAGTACTCAGCAAGTTTTCAATCATATTTCTCCATTCGCTTGCTGCAGCATCTGTCTCTAAACTTGCTCATATTTGATATATCCTGTCTCCAACTCTTTCCTCCACTTTGATTCTTCCTATTTTTCTAAAATCTAAAATTAGCCTTGAGATATTGGTTTCCTCACAGTGTATCCTTAACCCCATCAGCGTCTTTCCTATCTCTTTTTTTTTCCACTGGTATTTGTTTGATCTTTTTTTATCAGATTTATATTAGTGATACTGTTATTTCACTTTGTTTTTCTGTTCTGTGAAAAGACTCGTACAAAAACATTCATAACTCTTGGGTTTACTGCTTTTTAAATTTCTGCAAAATACTAATTTACAAACTGGATGTATGAGTTTAACATACAAGAGAGACTAATATAAATATATGTTCACTAGATGAACAGTTATCAGGTAATTATATTACAATCTGTACTACAATTTCACTATTTTACTGGCTTTTCTTCTGGCTTCATTAGAGTTTTATTAATTTCAATAACCAAAAGAATAGTGGTTAATTAAATAAAGTGTTTTTTATTGTTTTAAGAAAATAGAAAATCAGCCATTGGTGTCAATAGTTCAGCTCTATAGTCATCTGAAAATATCACTCATTGTATTATCAGGACTTAAAAGGACAGCAATGCAAATAATAACACTTTAACCTGCCAAGCATGTCATAAAATGTGACCATAGAGGGTTGGGTATGGTACAGTTACCCCATCCTATTGAAACCTCTTCTTTTTTTATCCTTAGCTGCCGACTGTCAAAGCAGTCAGTGACCATCATGTCTGGTGGTGTCTTGTAGGGCAGCAACAAACTGCTTCCATTTTGCTCGGTCGACGACCATCCTTCATGCAGTGCCCCAGCTCTGGTTCATTCTTTGCATTTCGGCCTCCACAGTTCTCTGCCAAGTTGTTTTTGGTCGACCTCTCGCTTTCCTTCAGGGATTCATAGCATAGCTGTTCTTGTGATGGCATCAGGGTCTCTTCTGAGGAAGTGGCCAACCCAACATCAGCATCTGCCAGCTATAATGCTGTGCATATCCTCTTGGTTACTCCGAGTACCCAGTTCTTGATTGGTGAAACTTAAAGCCACAAAAACTTCAACGCAGTGTTGACAAGTCAGAATGAAAATTGTGTAATCTGTAGTGCATTGTTCTGCAGGAAGAGAATTAACTCATTCTATCTCATAAGCCATTTAGCAGGCCATGTTGTGGTATATTATTCTCCAAAGGGCTGCCCGTTGTGCCCATTTGGTTATAGTCACATTTTCTCAGGTCTGCACTTTACACAACACAAAACAAATTTGTTTGTAGCGCAGAAGACTTTCAATACTTCAAAGTGTTTTTCAGTGAATTTACAATTATATTGAATTTGTTATTTGATGTTTTCTCATAAATGTTACTTATTACTGCATGTTTTAAAACTTCACATTTGGTGTGGAAAAAATGACATCCATTTGGCAAAAATTACAAACTGTCATGGAGAAAAAGAGTTCAGAATACCTTGGGGATCACTGGCATTTAATATAAGTACATCCTACATATGTCTAGCTTATATACATTGTTTCAGAAACTTTACCACTAATTTCTTTGTTAACATTACATTTTGAATTGAAAACACATTTTCTAAATCATTCCCTTTATCTCATCATCAAAAAGTAGATAAATGTAACATGCTCACAAAGTGGATAACTTTACTGATGCATACAAGCTAATGTTATACATACATACCAACAAGGGCAGGACCTTTGTCCCTAGTAACGATTTGCTGGGGACCTGACAGCCCAGATTCTGTAATGTTTACTCGGCTGCCATTGTCCAGATTGTTGCTACTTTTGCTTCTTTTCCGTCTCCTTATTATAAATCACAGTGACACAAAAATATAATAATAATTTCTGTTATTGCTTTGTTGTTGTTTTGTTTTATTTTGTTTTGAACTGACACAGTTTACTATCTAGAAAACATTTTATGAATATCATGTTTCAAAATGAAAATGTACATTTAGCACCACACATGAAACCTGACCTGTTCATGTAATTGTGTTGTGTGTGTGTATTGTGGGAGACAGAGAGAGAGAGAGGGAGAGAGAGAGAGAGAGAGAGAGAGAGAGAGAGAGAGAGAGAGAGAGAGAGAGAGAGAGAGAGAGAGAGAGAGAGAGAGAGAGAGAGAGAGAGAGAGAAAAAGCTATTTCTGCACTGAAGTCAGCTGCAATGGATCACTTGGATCTTCCATCTCTTGCCTTGACAACAGTATCCGCTGGACTATTTCCTGACCGTTTCTTCAGGTTATCTTCCAACTTTCTTTTGCTGTTATCCTTTTAACCTTTTGTCTTCCACCTTTATTTCCACTATGGCATGCACAAAAGCGTTATGCTTCAGTGCATGTCCAAAATATTTTAGTTTATTAAAATTTTGACTTTTTTTTTTAATGACTTCTTTGTTTCTTACTGTTATCTCAGTCATAACACACTACGGGAATGCGTCCCTGAGGAGATAGCCCTTAGCTGTTTTTTTTCCTGCCTGGTGTGTTTTTTTTCCTCTTCTGCTTATTGCGAAAGCTTCTTTGAGCCCAATCTGAGGTGGCGCCATAGTGACCATCGCCGCTTGATACGATCAGCAGCTTCATCCTCCCAGGTTGTTGGCTCTATTTCCTGTGCCACAAGCCTGGACACAATTATAACAGTTATATGGAGATCAAGATGTTGCCCATGCAGCATGTTTTGTTTTCTTATAAAAGGCTATAAAGGGCATTTTAGTGCAAAAATTTACTGAACAAGAAAACAAAATACTGAACTGGACAGCAAACAGAAAGAACATAGCTGTTGAAGAATGCAAAGCAGGAAAGGCAAGGCTCGCAATAATGCTGTGTGAGTCAGCAGATGACGTAGTTAAGTCCATTCAGTCCACGCTGAAAACTGGAAGGAAGTGAAAGTGGATGAAGTTGTTGGTGCTGCCCAAGAGTCGCTCAAGCTGAGTGAGATAATCGGATACACACAGACAAATAGACGGGGATTTGGCCATGGTGACATCTGCTGGTGGTCCAAGGCATCAAACAGGGAACGCAGAGATATAGTAATTCGGGAGATATGGGGAGCTGAGAATGATAAGAGGGTACCAAAAGTGGTGCAGCAGGCCAAACAAGGCCAATGGACTACATGGGAAGGAGCCTTGCAAAGGTCCTTGACATGGAATGATATATGGCATATGGCACCTCTTAGACTCAGCTTCATTGTCAGATCAATGTATGACCTCCTGCCATCGTCCACAAACCTTGTGAGATGGGGAAAGTCTGATGATGCTCAGTGCCCCCTGTGCTATGAGAGGCAGACACTTGAACACGTGCTCTCAGCTTGCAGGGTATCATTAGGGCAAGGGCAATACACATGGTGCCACAACAAAGTACTAAATGAGCTGGCTGCTACAGTAGACATGGCAAGGGTGAAGGCGAACAGCAAAGTCAGACTGAGCACTGAAAAATACGTACTTTCTCAGAGCCTGAAAGTCAGCACATCCCAAACCAAGTAGCAGTTTACCGACTCTTCTTGACTGTGCAAAAGACTAGGAGATGGCAGTAGCCCTACCTAGGCTAGGGGCATATCCAGAGAGTATCAGAAGATTTTGAACACAGCCTGATATAGAGCTACATTCCTCATCATCGCACCAGATTGTATAGGACGGGCAACACTCGTTCAAAGTAGCCAAGTATAATGATCTGGCCGCAGACTTGAGACACAATGGGTTCACTGCAAGGGTCATGGCTGTTGAGGTGGGTGCAAGAGGTATTGCGACTGCCTCAGAGTATAATCTACTGAAACTATTGGGGTTGAGGGGACAGTCAAGAACAAGGGCACTTAAGAGGCTCAGTGAAACTGTGGAAAAGGCATCGTGCTGGTTGTGGAACAACTGCAACGGGCTATGGAACTCGAGACAGTAAGTTGTTTTCAACAAAGGGGTTACTTTCACAATTGCCTCCAGCTGGAAGAAAATAGGAGTTAATTTTAAAGCTGCAACCAAGGTGGAGTTCTAGTCTCTGCACTAGACAACAGGGGGCTGACCCTTTGGAGTCATGAACATAAGTGGGCCCGCCCCAGCCCCCTCCTTAGAGTGTAAAGAAGATTAAGGGGCCGAAACACTTGATCTATGGGAGGACTTGTTCTGATGATCAGATTGCCTCCTGTTGTATCGCTCTGTATAGAGTTTCCTGTCATCATAGATGTTGTAAGATGTGAAATGTTTCTTTCAAAACATAAGTTATTGGAAAAGAAATCTTTAAAATCTTTTGTAAGAAATCTTTGTTTTAATCTTTTAATTTCGAGGGAAATAATTATTATCTCTATCAGACGTTAACAATAAAATCAGGAGATGTGTGACATCTGCCCAACAAAATATTTACTAACAGGTCAGCACTGAAATGTCATTGTCACTCTCCTGTTATGTTTTTAAAGCAGTATATGGCCACGACCGAAGTTGACTCCCTTCCAGGAAGCATATACTGAAGCACTTGATTTTCAGTGGTAATCATTGACGCAATTAGTTTTACATGACTGAGGTTGCCAGCCCTATTAACAGCTCCCCATTAGCTGCCTCAGAGAAGATTTATGAGTGAGAAGTGGTTCTATTCTTCCTACACCTCTGAAGATCTCATGAGATTTAGTACTAAATACCAGACAGTAAATATTTTGTATCTAGAATATGTGCCTGGAAACAATAACACTTCATATCGTATATATATATATATTTGTTTTTCTTTTTCATTACCTTTGGCTCCGTGTTCTTACTGTCCAGTACCATTTTTGAAAGGTCTGTCCATGTCTGACCATAAGGTCTTTTATAGTTAGACAAGTGCTCTAATATAACTGACCTACCCTGTGTCTAGGCTGACAGGTGCCAAAACGAGGCAAAATGTTATTTTAAAAATAATGTCTGTTTCCATTTCCCTCTCATTGTGCTTTTCAGTTTCCCTCTTTCTCTTACCCTGGAGATTCCAGTATAAAGACTATAGTCCGTTCGGAAATTCGTGCCCACAGAAAGCGTCAATTTTCTCCAAAACTGTTTGTTGTATGGACATGAATTTTTGCATGCAGTCTTAGATTTTCCATGCAGTTATTAATATATTTTTTGCCCTTACAAAACTCATGTCATGTTCGAATTTTTTTCTTTACGTTATATAAAAAACTCTTACTGTTGTCTGGGTTAATTTTTAGTAGTTTTACAGCAAAGTTACAAGATCCGTTCAAAAATATTGTTTTTTTTTTGTTTGAATTAGTTACTCGCGACTGTGTACAATAGGTGCGCACTCGTGCGGACATGTAGTCACTACACTAATTCAAACCAAAAAAAAATATTTTTGAACGGATCTTGTAACTTTCCTGTAAAACTCAGAAAAATTAAACCAGACAACGATAAGAGTTTTCTATATAACGTGAAGAAGAAAATTTGAACATGACATGAGTTTTGTAAGGACAAAAAATATATTAATAACTGCATGGAAAATCTAAGACTGCATGCAAAAATTCATGTCCATACAACAAACAGTTTTGGAGAAAATTGACGCTTTCTGTGGGCACGAATTTCCGAACGGACTATAACTTATAATGCTATCATTTGGTTTCCTCAGTGTGTATTCCATCCAAACACTGGTATGTTTTGCTTTCCTCTTATTACACAGGTATTTGTCTGGTTCTTTCCATCAGTTCTACACTTTTCTTTTGAATCCTTCCATTCAGGCACACATTTATGAAAGTGTGTAGCTTCTCAGTTTTTGACTTTATTGTACTCCATGTTTCAGAAACATACAGTCAGACATTAGGGTTGCAAATTTTTTTTTTTTTTAGCTTCGGACTTGAATTCTGTTAACCTCCATATAATCCCAGTGGAGTGTAAATTCCTCTTTATTTGTGCATTCTGTTGTTGTTTGTGTTCGCTAGACTGTATCTCAATCTTATATGCTGGCCTGTTAGAGAGGTATGTATGCTGTGTCCTAGTTAACAGCTGAGCTGCAATATCTATGCCTTTCAGCCTGATACATCCGATTTCAGCATGCACTTTTTACGGGTTTGCTTTCCGTTCACCCCACACCTATATGTATGCTTTACCTCATGTCCATACAATAGTGCAGTGAGATGACTGCATCAGTGTATGTCGTTTGAGCTGACATACAACTCTGCCTCATCACCCATACTGGGGAAACCACATACTGCCCTGTGAGGCACCGTTCGCCGAAAAGAATTATCGCATTCTAATATTTATTCATACACACAAGCATAAACACATGCACACACAAGCACACACCATAAGGTGCATACACACATATACATATTCAATTTCAATCAGGACATCTCTCCAAACACAAAATAACACATTATATACCAAAATTCCACCAAAAAGATTACTAGAAGACTTACCTCCAGACAAATACACCAATGATCAATACAATAACCACTAGTAGTACGGCAATTACAGGTCCTGCCACAACTCCAGATTTTAAACCATTGTCCGTTGCTTTCACTAGGGATGATATTACAACAATAACCTTGCATGACATCCAATGAGGGAGTAGTGGTCGTATAAATTGTATTTTGGTCTCATCCGAGACCCCGGGAACTACGCTGGGGCAAGTTAAGAGTTCAAGATTACTAATTTGTGTACTATTTTATATTAATTATCCAAATGTAAATTCTGCAGTCCTTCCAGTATGGATGATTCTAAAACTGTGTATTTCATTTTAACCATTGGTCCTCGTAACGTCTACAAACTCACTAGTGAGAATCCACAATAGACAATTTTCACCTCGAAATGTATGAGAACTGTCTGATTGAAATATTCATCTCTGTAATTATATAAAGAGGTTTGATAAAATAAAATTTTAAATTAAAAAAAATAATAATTTTGAAATGAGCGTCTGATTGGCAGAGTGGTTAGATCAAAACCTGGTAGCATCAAATTCCACCTAACATGCTGTAAAGGGGTACCTGACTCTCCTCCTGGGTTAGGAAAGGCAAGGGCAGCCAAAAAGAGAACTGGTTCCCCACTGCTCATAAAGCTAGACCTAGTATAGCTGGATCTACTAATCCTTACCTGTACTTTTTTTTTTTTTTTTTTTTAACAAAATAATCACTTTTACATTGATGAATGTATACTGTCATAAATGATAAAATCTCAGTTTAGTTTAGCACACTGTTATGAACGTCTATGGCAAAACTTAACAAAGATAAAACAGGAGCAGTTTATAAAATTTTTACACTAATGCCAGTAGTAGTTTTATGACAGACCCAAGTAGAACAGTCCCAACTAAGATGGTTTGGCCATGTCTGCAGAATGGGAGAAGATCGGCTACCACGACAAGCATGGGAAACAAAGATTCAGGGATCCAGACCCCCAGGACGACCCAGAGTCCGCTGGGAGGACAACATTAGACAATCTTTGAAGGACCGAGGACTAGAATGGAACCAGGCCAGGAGGAAGACAGCCGATAGGTTAGTCTGGCGCTCTCTCTTCCAAACCTATACACCTCACGGTAGAAGTAGAACGACTAAGTAAGTAAGTAAGTGGTTAAATATTCTATTCAACCCTTGATGGGTTATAATTGGGGTATATTGTGTGGTTAATTCAAGATAATAATTCTGATTTCAAATCGGAACAAATAAAAAAAAGGCTTCCAACAGAAAATGGTTACCCAATGACTATCTATTTTTCAGAACAAAAGAAAAAAGGAAGGAACTTGTAAAATATTAGTCTGGGTGCACCATAACAGTAGCTACTATTAATGACACTGTCACTTCTTCATTAACTTCTAGTATTTTTACTTCAGTCTTTTAAAGTTGTAGCGACTATCCATGATTCTTACACAGTATTACAATTATAATATACAAAAATTTAATTCATTAGCTAATGAGAACCTTGACAACTAGCAGTCTTGAAATGTTGCAGGAAATTAGTTGGTAAATACATGTTTTGTGATGAATGATGTAGTTGGTGAGACTCATGCTCCACTGGGAGCAGTGTCACGTTATTTGAATGTTCAGCGGTGACAGCACAGGGTGAATGTATTGGATGTTGTTGTGGCTGGGCTGGTTCATGTTCTGTTTTGAATGTAAGCAACTGTTTATGTGAGTGAGTGCGGTTGATGAGAAAAATGTGTATATTACCTTGGAGCAATAACTGCAGCAAGTAAGGTGTTGTTCAGAGTTGATTGTGAAAAGATGTGATGGAGTGACATCATCAACTACTATCAGTATTCAATTGTGACATAGTGTTATTGTACAGAAGGTTTTTTTTTTTTTTGAAGTCATGGTAAATGAGAAACTTTGATTCTTTAGTGAGTTTAGAGTTGTTGCTTGTTTGAGGTTGCCATAAGTCTGATTATGCCATCAGTATTGGCCCTGACTTGTTGTACTGTTAGATAGAGTTTGTTGGAGATTGACCACTGTTGTTTTGTTACTACTGGCCTGCAAGTGCATATGACTAGTCTGTCATACATGTCATTACCTATTATTCCATTTTCTACTTTTGATTTTCATTGATTGTTGAATTTCTTGTATTGATAATATGTTTTCGGTTTTGTATTTTCCTTGCTTTATTGCTGCTGTTTGCCTGTGTTGTTATATTTCATATATATAATACAGTTTGTAGTGTCTATAGTATTTTTCTTTAACCTGTCTATATTTCTTGTCCTTCTTGTCTTTTTTTTGTAACTGTGGCTGACGAAGGGTGAAAGCTGAGAATGTCCCAAGTTTCCCATGTACCGTTAATGTGTAAAACTGATTCAATACCATTTTATTTATTAAAATATATATATTTAACAAATGAGCCTAGAAGGGTGTTGGTGGTGTTGTTGCTGTTGAAGTTAAGATGTCTCCATGAGGTTCATTGTGGTAATAGTTGAAACAATAGTTGATACCTGCATGCATAGTGTAGCCGCAGTAGCACAGTGGTTAGTGCCCTGGCTTCCTAGCTCGGTAGTCCATGGTTTGATCCCCAGTTGAGGTGGGATTTTTTTAGACTGCACACGGCTCCGGGATCAACCCAGTCTCATGAATTGGGTACCAGAGCAACTCTGGGAAGGTTAGTGTGTCGATGGTCGAGAAAATATGGACCTTACACCATATTCCGAATATACCTCAATCGGCGTGTTATTGTTGTGATTTTGTGGTGATAATTATTTGAATACATTAGACATAGTTGGGAACATTGCTAGTGTTCGTTATTACTTGAATATGTTTCACTCCACCCCTCTCTCTCTCTCTCTCTCTCGTGTGTAGTATTTTCGAGGACTAAGGCATACGTGTATTTAATACAAAATACCCTGTGTCAGGTGGAGGCTCGTCCGGGATTTGTGCAAAAGCAGGAAGTGTCTGTGTTGAGAGACACGGGCTGCACAACTATAGGAGTGCGTAGATCCTGCATTGACGACTCATGGTTGATAGGTAAGACAGAAAGATGCGTCACTTTTGGGGGTAACATTGAGTATTACCCTCTTGCCATTATTGAGGTGGACACACCTTCATATCTGGTAGAGTACAGGCCTGTGTACCCGAAGCATCGATAGCGGATTTGATTGTGGGTAATGTGCAAGGTGTGCAGGAATGTACTCAGATGGACATCAGAAAATGGAGGGACAATCGTGTGCTTAGGGCCAATGCGGTGATTACTAGGGCGCAGTCAAAGGCAGATGACGCATTAGAAGCGACGCATCATGAAGCTAAGACATCGGAATTGGTCAAGGGGAGTCAGGATACACAGGTGTCGGACTTTATCCAGCACCAACGGTCAGCCGGATCATTGCGTAAATTTTACAACTTTGCCGAGAGAGGTGATGTAAAGTGCACGAAGTTGGCCAGACATTGGTTCGAGCTCAAGAATAATGTTCTCACTAGGTGTTTCGCTAACGGAGTACAAACTCAGCGCCAAGTGGTGGTACCGTGTAGTTTTAGAGCAAAAGTGTTAGAGGTTCCACATGACTCCCCTTTCGCGGGACATATGGGTGTGGCTCGAACGCGCCAGAGGGTGCTGTCACAATTCTATTGACCATTGTTTAGCAAGGACATTAAACTATATTGTAGGTCCTGTAAGATATGCCAACAGATGAGGCATAAAGGCAGAACTCCCAAAGCTCCAGTGCAGGTTACGGACTTGTCAGTACGACCTTTCCAGAAAGTAGCGATTAATATTATAGGCCCCCTCTCGGTCACTTCAGACAGAGGATATCGTTTCATTTTAACGATGGTAGATTTGTGCACCAAGTGGCCAGAGGCGGTACCGATGAAGAGTATTACTTCACAAGCAGTCGCAGAGGCTTTGCAGATGTTGTTTTGCAGGTTTGGTTTTCCGGAAGAGATATTATCGGATAGGGCCGTCAGTTCATTTCGAAGGAGATGTCAGAAATCACTGGGCTGTTGGGTATTGCCCAAACATTCACGAGTCCATATCACCCTCAGTCAAACGGAGTTTGCGAGCGTTTTAACGGTGCATTAAAACACATGCTGGCGAAAGTGACAGCAGAATCTCCGCAAGAATGGGATAGGTTACTCCCAGCGGTCCTTTTTGCCTATAGGTAGGCTCCCCAAGAGAGTACAGGATTTTGCCCTTTCGAATTACTGTGTGGGGCAAACCCAAGGGGGCCGATGCACATATTGAAGGATTTATTAACTGGAAAATGTGTAAATAGCACCTCAGTTACGAGTTATGAGTATGTAGTTAGCCTCAGAGAACGTATTGTAAAATCTTGTTTGGTGGCACGTGATTGTTTGGCGGGGTCGTTAGCACGGTATCGGAAATATGCAAATCGGAACTCCAAACTAGTATCCCTGGTTCCAGGTGAAGAAGTTTGGCTACGTTTACCAGCTAAAGAGGATCGCTTGAGCATTAATTGGCAAGGACCATTCAAGGTGGTTAAAAAAATGACAGATGTCGATTACATAATTTTGGTCCGAAATAAGGAGAAGGTATTTCATGTGAATATGCTGAGGCCATATATAGAACGACCTGAGTCATTGAAAGCAGTCACAAGGGCAGCACAGACTGAAGCAACAGTGGCATGTGCGGTAGTCATTGATGACACGGGAGATGAAAAAGGTGAAGGGAATATCCAGTTATCCCTCGTACCCCTGGTTCCTTCGAAGTCATGGAATATGGTGCGAATCGGGGATGAACGAACGAACGAACGAACGAACTTTATTTTCAAAGGGTTAAGAATTGGGCACGCAGGCCCGTCTGACATTCTGCCCTTCCTCTCTCTCTCATCATGTATACTCCTAACAGTAGAACAAAATCGGAAGTACAGATTATATTAGCGGAGTTTAAGGATGTCCTCACAGATCTGCCAGGACGGACAGACCTGATTTGTCATGATATCACTGTCACAGAGGTTTTGATCATTAAATTGCCTATATCTTCCTCTTTTTCTGTCACCCGTATTCTCCATTTGTATTATCACTCTTTACCTTTTTCCTGTATTTTTGGCATTCGTTGCGAAAAATATATTTCTTTCCCACCATCGTTTTTCTTTCTCATACTGACTAGTAACCTTTATTGTATCAGATGTCAGTCGCGCAGGTAGACGAGAATGTGCGAAAAATTCGTTTCGCTGGACATAGAGCAGACTTTATGTCTACATTTGCACCTGTCACGCGCGGGCTTTTCGGCTGAGCGCTCAGGAAAGGCGTGATTACTGACATCTCTACGACGCAGTACGAGACAGTTGTCTGGAAATCCCAAACTGACACTACATTCACGGTGGGCCCTGGTAGCGTGAGGCGTGAAAACGAGAAGTGTCAGTTATGGGAAATGCTTCTAGTTAATGTAAGGTGTTTAAGACGAAGAGGGGAGATTATTTCGTTTGCGAAATAAGTTGAGGCCTCTGTCTGATTTTAAGATATTGGCCCGAGGTTGAAACTTTAATTTCATTCTCACTCGTAAAGCTGCAGCAGACAGATTGCTGTGCTAAATCTAATATCTGTGTTTTGGCGAAGTCTGAGTTTCCTGGCAACATTTTGCCGAGTTCTAGATTACCATTAGATTACAGTATTCTAGTTCATGGTTTAGTCTGTAGTGCTGTGGTGGAGGTAACTATATTATATCTATTATTATCTAGTATTTATGAAGTGATTAAGTGTTAAATCGCCGATTTCATTTTACTAGTTCTTTTGTGCAGAGTGATTAAATTTATAAGTATGTATTATTTTCTAGTGACGCATACAGTGGAAAGCAGAATAAATTATATTTCTAGCTTAACAAGCATGTAGCCATAATGAATTTGATTTAACTGCTAACTACTCAGTCGAGTATATTTTTCTAAACCAACTATAACTGCGAGATGTCTCATGAGTGTTGACGAAATATATTTATATGTATTTCAAATTCATGATGATTGATTTTATAATATAACTTGTTTCACGGGAAGTGTTAAATGATAAGCTCTACGCTTGCAGTTTAAAATATAAGTTATATCCTTATACATAGTATGTATAATTATTTTATATGTGCTTTTTCCATTTTATTTAGTGAATACTGGGGTGACCCAGAACTTGCCGGCGTTTAGTAGTAAAGAGACATACTTGTGAGAAGAATAGACATTTCCTATCTTTAACCACGTGGGTTGTTTCAAGTAACACTGGTCTGACAGTGCATGTGCCATCAGAGATAGACAGTAATACCAATCCCACTAACGGTTTTTCTAAAGACAAAATGTTTATACTGGGCCTTTGAGCCAGACTTTATTTCTTCACAATAAACTCAAATATACATGCTGCCTGGCGGCGAGAATAATTACAAGAAATAACATTTATATTCCCGACAAGTATTGAAAGAGTGTATAGTGAACCAAGACTATCTGTTAAAGAAGTCGTCCACTGGTCAGTTTTTCCCAAATGAAGGAAACCCTCGTGTTTTGACTCTGTGTGCCCGTTCAAACTTGCTTACTCTAACCGATCTAAGTGACATGAACAGTAATCTAAAAACATAACTGGTGAAGTGAATGCTCCAAAAAACACTGGAAAAAGCCTGTAATTGTAGAGCTGGGATTCGCTTTACCCAAAGAATACAGATTCACTGTATAGAGAAGTGTCCTAAGGTTGCGCTAGACTGTGAACAACATCAAGTTTTTTAGGTAAGCACGTGTGCCAGGGTACCCTGATGAAAGAACCGAGTGAATGTGGACTGAGTGAGTTTATTTTGGTAACTATTGATTCCCCCACTTTATAATCTCCTTACGGAAGATTGGCTGCTTAATTAAATTTGTTCCTGTTGAAGGACAATATTAGACCCTAACCATATGTATTTGTGACTCTTTGGGCCATCATCTGTCTCATAACGGGGCTGTGGGCTAAACCTAGAGTTAATATCATAACGGGGCTATCATCCTTGTAGCATTCTCTTGAGATTTTATGACTATTTGTATATGTTTTGATGTAAATTCTATGTGTTGTGAAGAAATTTTAAATGATAATTAAAATTTCCCTTGGAATTAATCAGCGTGTTGGTCAGCTCGTTCTAAATATTTATATAAACATTGTTATAGTTTTCCCACGTCAGTGTGTTGAACTGTCGTCACGTGTATGTGCGTGCCCGTGAGTAGATAGAAATATAGGTAATATATATATATATATATGTTTAGACTGTCTGACGCTGTAAAGCTGTCGTAGAAGATAGGTGAGAGAGAGAAGAATTTTTTTCGCTTTCAGAGACAGCCTCTATATCACATTCTATCATCTCACTCGTGGAATCTATTTCTTTTACTAACTCTCACTGTGTCTATCACCTATTCTAATCTATTTAGAAGGGACCAACCAAAGTCTTAATTCTCCTATCAAAATCTACGACAAATGGTTGCTCGTTACCGGGAATTGAACCCAAAATCCTGAGACGAGTACGACAAATGTGGGCTCGTTTCCGGTTTTTGAACTTAGAATAGGAAGACGAGTACGACAAATGTGGACTCGTCTATCTGGATTTTGAACTTAAGATTCTTTATTCTGAAATAGAGTAAGAGTGTGATGTCTTGTGAGTTGTTATATCTTTAAATAATTTATCCCCTAGACTAACGATCTGTTTTCGGGCGTGCTGACCACACAAACTGATAAGTTTTTTTCCACAGCATTTTGAATAATATACATTTGAGTTACAGGTGGATTTTGTCGGAATATATGTTATTGTTGATTTGTAATACTAAACGCTGGTAAAGTTTTGTGAGTGTATAACATTCACAGGGTTCTGAAGTAGTAGGTGTTTGAACAAAGCTAAGGAGTGCGTTTCGGACTATTCGTCCAGATTAATTGCCTCCCTCACCCTAACTGTCTTCAGGGGTAAACTTGATAGTGGATAAAAAAATTCAGGGGATTTTTTTCTTTCTCCAAAATTTTTGCTATAATCATTGTGTTTTCCACTGTAGCAACTTATTTTTCAGAAGTAATCTTAACTACCATTTAGTTGGCATAGTCGTGTTTGCATTAGGTGCTTTATTGCCGATTAATAGCAGCGATAGTTAGATTTTATTTTGGAGGAGGTATCCCAGGGTTAAGTATATCATCTTTTATTTGGTATTTTCTCGTAAGTGGTAGGAATCAGTGTATCCTTTTCCTCTTTTCGTTCTCCACTAAGTCTCAGTAACTGACTTAATATGGCCGAGAGGGCAAAGCTTAGACAACTCCTCAGGGACGAAGCGAGAGAGGAGGGACTGGAAGGAGAGGAAGCGAAAGCATTTGTCAGAGACGAACTCGAGAGATATGACGTGGAGAGAAAAGCAACCGAAGCTTTACAGCAGAAGAAGATGGACGAGGAAATGGAAATTCGCAGGATGCAGCATGAGGAAAGAGAGAAGGAGAGACAGCATGAGGAAAGAGAGAAGGAGAGACAGCATGAGAAGGAGAGGGAACAGAGACAGCACGAGTTGGCGCTTAAAACTCTAGAGTTCCAAAGTCGTGGTGCTGCCTCTACCTCCAGCAATGGAGAGTCTTCTCCTCATTCTTCCTTAACTGATCCTTCTAACTCACAATCTACTAACCTCACTGCCATGTCTTTTACGCTTGAATCTTTCCCTTGTCCTAATGAGAAGATTGACACTTGGCTAGAGAAATTTGAGAAAATTGCAACTCTGTACGGTTTAGAGAGGTCGCGTTGGAACATGAAGCTTTCTCAGGCGCTGAAAAGCAGTGCGTATGATGTTTACGCCAAACTGGAAAGCAGCCAACAAGACAACTATGATCTGTTGAAGAAAGCGTTACTGGAGCGCTTTGAAATGAACGCTCGCAAATTTTTGCAACTGTTTCGCAACAGCAGGAAAGAGAATTCCGAAACTTTTCAGCAGTTCTCGTCTCGTTTGAAGGGTTATCTGACAAAGTGCCTAGAGCTCTCGCAGCTCCCCTCTACCTACGAAGGTCTTGAGGAATTTGTTTTAACAGAACAAATAAAGAACACATTGTCTGCAGATACCCGGAGATTTCTAGCTGAGCAGGGGGCAGAAAAACTTGAAGACATCTTAGAGAAGTCTGAGCGTTATCAAAATGCGCTGGCTGAACTACCGGCCACAAAACGGAAACCGACAGAGGAGCATTTTCGAAAAAATAATCTAGATCAACCTTCTCATGCTTCTAATCAGAATAACCACAGAGAAACTGGACCTCAAAACCCCCCTCCTGAAAAGACCAAGTTCTACAAGAACAAGTACCCCAACCACCCCAAACAGTCTGATCAACCCGACCGCCCTTCATGGCAGCGTGGCCAGAAAGGTCAAGGTGGCAAAGGAAGAACTCCTGAGCACGGAACTAATGATCAGACCGAGCATACCGAGCCGAAACGCATAGGATGCTTGCTAACAGTCTCGCAATGCGGAATTATTGACAGTAATTCCCAACCTGTTGGAGATACACCCTCAACGCGAGGTACTGTTATTATGAACGGTTCTCAAACTTCTTGTTTATTTGACACGGGGCTTTCGTATGATTGCATTGTTGCCAGAAACCTGGTTAAACCCGGTCAAGAGACAGGAGAGACCGTCCAACTTTGTGGAGTTCGTAAGAGTGATGCACCTACAGCGCTTCCCATCGCATTGGTGGAGATACACTCTGACTTTGTCAGAGGCGTGATCAAAGCGGCTGTTATGGATGATCCCATCTACCCAGTCATACTTGGCGGGAGATACGTGTGTATTGGGAAACCGGAAGAGCCGATTGTGGCAGCAGTAACTACAAGAGGGCAAACCAAGAAGGAACGGGAGCCTGCGCCTAATTTGTTACCCATGGAACTTAAAGAAGCGCAATACAAGGACCCTACTTTGGCACCCTGCTTTAGGAAACTGCCCATGGCTAAGGAACCCAAACAGCACGGGGACATTTTTTCTAAGGATGGCGTACTTTATCGCAGAACGGGCAAGCCTGACCAAGGTTACAACCAGCTCCTAGTACCGAAACAGTACAGAAGCCAAATCCTAGAAATGGGGCATTCTCTTCCCTTCAGCGGACATATGGGACAGAACGCCACAAACCAACGGATAACCACTCGTTATTGGTGGCCAGGAGTAAATACTGATATTATCAGATATGTCAAATCCTGTGCCCCGTGCCAACGTGTGCCACCCAAGCAACGGGCACCCCCAGTCTCTTTGGGTGAAATGCCAATAGTGGGAACACCATTCGAACGGGTTGTGATCGACATTTTAGGGCCTTTCGAAAGGACTAAAAGAAGGAACAGGTTTATCCTGACCTTAGTCGATACATGCACTTTATGGGCAGAAGCTATACCGCTAACATGCGCAGATGCCAAGCATGTCGCAGAAGCCCTCGTGCAGATTTTCACTCGGTTGGGATTCCCTCAACAAGTGTTGACGGATAACGGATCCCCATACCGAAACCTGTTGATGGATGAGATCGTGAAGATCTTGAGGACCAAACACATCTACACAAAGCCTTATACTCCGGCCGGAAACGGGCTCGTGGAACGTGTTAACGGAAACCTCAACATGATGTTAAGTAGACTGGCACAAGTGAAACCTGAAGATTGGGATTGTTGCATTCCGGCAGCTTTATTTGGCTACAGAGAATCTCCTCATACTTCCACAGGATTTCCGCCAGCTACGCTTTTATTCGGCAGACCCATTAAGGGCCCGCTTGAAGCCTTACTTTGGTCGCTGACAGACCAGAAGGCTGATGAGACAGTTGTCTCAACAACCAGATATGTATCGGAATTGAAGGAAAGGTTGAAACTAGGGTGGGACCTAGCAACGACTAACTTTAAGCGAGTACGCACAAAGCACGCTAACCGATACAGGAAAGTCGCGAAAGAAAGAGAACTGGAAGCAGGAGAGAAAGTTTTGGTGTTACTCCCTACCGGAAACAACCAACTGAAGATCGGATGGCAAGGGCCGTTTACCGTCCTGAAAAAGTTTTCTAAGGTTAACTACCAGATCTCTATTCAAGGAAAGGAGAAGGTTTTCCATTTAAATCTGTTAAAGAGATACTTGGAAAGACCAGTGCCAACCTCCGATCATCTCCTGACGATCGCCAAAACTGACGAAGATGACGATAGTGGCAGGGAAACTCCACTGCACACACAGAAAATCTTTGAAAAATGTCAGAAGCGGCGACGCTCTTTCAAGCGCGCATGGGAGACATTCCAGAGGAAGGAAACTTGGGAGTAGACTTGAGTAGGAATTGGAGAGAGATGGAGGGGGGAGATGAGAGGGTAGAGGATAGACACCCTGAAGCTACGGATATAGGAAATTTAATTCCATAACGTAGACATGGAGTGCTTCCATATCTTAAAGGGGGGACGTTCTGTCACAGATGTTTTGATCATTAAATTGCCTATATCTTCCTCTTTTTCTGTCACCCGTATTCTCCATTTGTATTATCACTCTTTACCTTTTTCCTGTATTTTTGGCATTCGTTGCGAAAAATATATTTCTTTCCCATCATCGTTTTTCTTCCTCATACTGACTAGTAACCTTATTGCATCAGATGTCAGTCGCGCAGGTAGACGAGAATGTGCGAAAAATTCGTTTCGCTGGACATAGAGCAGACTTTATGTCTACATTTGCACCTGTCACGCGCGGGTTTTTCAGCTGAGCGCTCAGGAAAGGCGTGATTACTGACATCTCTACGACGCAGTACGAGACAGTTGTCTGGAAATCCCAAACTGACACTACATTCACGGTGGGCCCTGGTAGCGTGAGGCGTGAAAACGAGAAGTGTCAGTTATGGGAAATGCTTCTAGTTAATGTAAGATGTTTAAGACGAAGAGGGGAGATTATTTCGTTTGCGAAATAAGTTGAGGCCTCTGTCTGATTTTAAGATATTGGCCCGAGGTTGAAACTTTAATTTCATTCTCACTCGTAAAGCTGCAGCAGACAGATTGCTGTGCTAGATCTAATATCTGTGTTTTGGCGAAGTCTGAGTTTCCTGGCAACATTTTGCCGAGTTCTAGATTACCATTAGATTACAGTATTCTAGTTCATGGTTTAGTCTGTAGTGCTGTGGTGGAGGTAACTATATAATATCTAGTATTTATGAAGTGATTAAGTGTTAAATCGCCGATTTCATTTTACTAGTTCTTTTGTGCAGAGTGATTAAATTTATAAGTATGTATTATTTTCTAGTGATGCATACAGTGGAAAGCAGAATAAATTATATTTCTAGCTTAACAAGCATGTAGCCATAATGAATTTGATTTAACTGCTAACTACTCAGTCGAGTATATTTTTCTAAACCAACTATAACTGCGAGATGTCTCATGAGTGTTGACGAAATATATTTATATGTATTTCAAATTCATGATGATTGATTTTATAATATAACTTGTTTCACGGGAAGTGTTAAATGATAAGCTCTACGCTTGCAGTTTAAAATGTAAGTTATATCCTTATACATAGTATGTATAATTATTTTATATGTGCTTTTTCCATTTTATTTAGTGAATACTGGGGTGACCCAGAACTTGCCGGCGTTTAGTAGTAAAGAGATATACTTGTGAGAAGAATAGACATTTCCTATCTTTAACCACGTGGTTTGTTTCAAGTAACACTGGTCTGACAGTGCATGTGCCATCAGAGATAGACAGTAATACCAATCCCACTAACGGTTTTTCTAAAGACAAAATGTTTATACTGGGCCTTTGAGCCAGACTTTATTTCTTCACAATAAACTCAAATATACATGCTGCCTGGCGGCGAGAATAATTACAAGAAATAACATTTATATTCCCGACAAGTATTGAAAGAGTGTATAGTGAACCAAGACTATCTGTTAAAGAAGTCGTCCACTGGTCAGTTTTTCCCAAATGAAGGAAACCCTCGTGTTTTGACTCTGTGTGCCCGTTCAAACTTGCTTACCCTAACCGATCTAAGTGACATGAACAGTAATCTAAAAACATAACTGGTGAAGTGAATGCTCCCCGAAAAACAGTGGAAGAAACCTGTAATTGTAGAGCTGGGATTCGCTTTACCCAAAGAATACAGATTCACTGTATAGAGAAGTGTCCTAAGGTTGCGCCAGACTGTGAACAACATCAAGTTTTTTAGGTAAGCACGTGTGCCAGGGTACCCTGATGAAAGAACCGAGTGAATGTGGACTGAGTGAGTTTATTTTGGTAACTATTGATTCCCCCACTTTATAATCTCCTTACGGAAGATTGGCTGCTTAATTAAATTTGTTCCTGTTGAAGGACAATATTAGATCCAAACCATATCTATTTGTGACTCTTTGGGCCATCATCTGTCTCATAACGGGGCTGTGGGCTAAACCTAGAGTTAATATCATAACGGGGCTATCATCCTTGTAGCATTCTCTTGAGATTTTATGACTATTTGTATATGTTTTTGATGTAAAGTCTATGTGTTGTGAAGAAATTTTAAATGATAATTAAAATTTCCCTTGGAATTAATCAGCGCGTTGGTCAGCTCGTTCTAAATATTTATATAATCATTGTTATAGTTTTCCCACGTCAGTGTGTTGAACTGTCGTCACGTGTATGTGCGTGCCCGTGAGTAGATAGAAATATAGGTAATATATATATATATATATATATATATATATGTGTTTAGACTGTCTGACGCTGTAAAGCTGTCGTAGAAGATAGGTGAGAGAGAGAAGAATTTTTTTCGCTTTCAGAGACAGCCTCTATATCACATTCTATCATCTCACTCGTGGAATCTATTTCTTTTACTAACTCTCACTGTGTCTATCACCTATTCTAATCTATTTAGAAGGGACCAACCAAAGTCTTAATTATCCTATCAAAAATCTACGACAATCACTCTGACATGCGATCAGCCTATTAGGGTAAAACCGTATCAATTGCCCATACATTTCAAATCGGCTGTCGAGAGAGAAATTTTTGACATGCAACGACTGGGGATCATTTCTCCGTCTGATTCACCATATTCTTTTCCAATGGTTGTGGTTCGCAAGAAGAACGGATCTCTTCGTATATGTATTGACTTTCGGAGATTGAACAGCATCACCGTCGTTGACGCTGAACCAATACCTAATCAGTAAGATCTCTTAACACAACTCACCCATGCGACATATTTCAGCAAACTCGATCTGTCTAGAGGCTATTGGCAGGTACCCCTCGCGGAGGCCGTGAAACCTCTTACGGCATTTAGCACCCCCAAAGGATTGTTTCAGTTCAATGTCATGTGCTTTGGCTTAGTGAACGCGCCCGCCACATTTGTGAGGATGATGAGAAGATTGTTACGACATTGATCGGATATTATTACATATATCGACGATATATGTTTGTTTCATGAGTCATGGGTGGATCACATGATGGGGTTGTATTCCCTATTGCGGGGTCTAAAGCAGCATAATTTGACGGCACGGCCGAGTAAAGTTTGCATAGGTTTTAAAGAGTTAAATTTCTTAGGACATACGGTAGGTCATAATCACCTGAAACCGGAAGATGTGACAGTTACAAAGATTTTACAGTTGCAGACACCTACTTGCTTACTTAGTCGTTCCCCTTCTACCGTGAGGTGTAGAGGTTTGGAAGAGAGAGCGCCAGACCATTCTATCAGCTGTCTTCTTCCTGGCCTGGCTCCACTCCAGTCCTCGGTCCCTCAAAGATTGTCCAATGCTGTCCTCCCAGCGGATTCTGGGTCGTCCTGGAGGTCTGGATCCCTGGCTCTTTGTTTTCCATGCTTGTCGTGGTAGCCGATCTTCTCCCATTCTGCAGACATGGCCAATCCATCTTAGTTGGGTCTGTTCTATTTGGGTCTGCAGCGGATGGGATTTTAGGCCTTGACGGATCGTCTGGTTGCGGACCATGTCTCTTCTTGTTACTTCAACCACTTTCCTCAGATACCTCATTTCTGAGGTTCGGATCTGTCCCCAGTGGGTTGCAGTCATTGCCCACGACTCGCATCCATATGTCAAGACTTGGACACAGGTGGAGCGGCATACAGCCATCTTCGTTTTCCCACCAACCTCTTTCTTGCTGAGGAATCCACGATTTATGGCCTGAAAAAAGTCTCCCAGCCGCTGCTTTTCGAGTTGCCAACTCTTCCCTGATGCCTCCCCTTCGGTCTATAATAGCTCCGAGACATTTCAAGCGGTCGACCCGCTCCAGGACCCGCTCTCCCAACCCAATCTGACGCCCTCTTTCCTCTCGTGATATCACCATGGACCTTGCCTTAGAGCTGCTTATGACCATCCCCCTCTTCTCCAGCCCTTCCCTCCAGACCTGCAGGCCGGACTGGAGATGTGCCTCTGATTTAGCAATCAGGGCAACATCATCAGCAAATGCCAGCTCCGAAATATAGACCTGTCTCATCTTCCAGCACCCCACTGAATACCTTCGCGCTCTCTCCCTACATGCCTTGACGACATCGTCCATAAGGAGTATGAAGAGGTAAGGTGACAGAGTATCATCCCGTCCCACACCAGTGGTGGTCCTGAACTCTTCTGACTTATGGTTTGCTGTCCTCACATAATTTCTGCAAGACCTGTAGAAGCTCTGTATAGCATGAATCAGAGGCGCTGGAATATTCTTCCTTGCCAAACAGTCCCAAAGTTTGCTCCAGGGGACCCTGTCAAACGCCTTTTCCAGATCTATGAAACAAAGATGGATCTCACTCTTATACTCAAGGGCCTTTTCACTCAGCTGTCTGAGTGTGAAGATTAGGTCTTGAGTACTTCGGTTTGCTCGGAATCCGCACTAGACCTCATCCAATTGTGGCTCAGCTAGGCGTCGGACTCTCTGCTCTAGGATTCTAGAGTAGATTTTACCAGGGACACTGAGAAGGGATATGCCTCTATGGTTTCCACATTGTCGATTGTCACCCTTTTTGAAAATTGGTGTTATGATGGCAATCTCCCAATCCTTTGGTATGGTCTTGTTGCACCGTGCTGCTTGTAGGACCTTTAAGAGTAATAGGTCGCCTGATGCTCCCATGTACTTAACCATTTCTGGTGTTATACCATCATGCCCTGCTGCTTTGCCCATCTTTATTTTCTCTAGTGCTGCCCTCAGTTCTTCCATCTTTATGTCATCTTCACCATCATTGGTTTTCTCTTCTGTGCTAGTGGTTATCATTTCTGATGCTTCACCATGCTCACCATCCAGGAGTTCTGAGAAATATTCTTTCCATCTTTCCATTACTTCCTTCGGGGCAGTAAGCAATTTGCCTTGCTTGTCCTTTATAAATTTGAGAGGGCATTGTTTTTCCTTTCTCATGTTCTTTAGGGTCTTATAGAACAATTTCTGGTTTTCTTGTGCATCTTTTTCTAGCTTTTCTCCATTTTCTTCTCAGGACTTCTGTTTTGCTGCTAGCACTTTGTTCTTTGCTTCTGTTCTGAGTGTCACATATTCTCTATATTTTTCCATTTGTCCTGTTGTGTTTTTAGAACCTAAGTATTGTTTCCATGCCATTTTCTTCTCTCTTATTTTCTCTTTGACTTCCTCTGTCCACCAAGGTGTCCTCTTTCTCTTGTTCCCAAATCGGACATCACCGCATGCTTCTGCAGCAGCTGTCTTTATGATATCCTTGAATTTATTCCAGAGGGTTTCAAAGTCATCAGGTCGTTCTTCTGTGTTGCTCACTGCTGTAGCAATAAGCCCCTGATATCTGGTCTTAATTTCTGGCTCTCTCAGCTTGTAGGTCCTAATGCTCATTTCTCCTGCTCGTTTACTTGGTTTCTTGCGTGATGTTGGGCAGTTCCTAGGCTGAGCAACTCTTTCAGTTGTTCTTTTGACTGTTAGCAGGTAGTGATCACTTCCAATCTCTGGCCCCCTCCAGACTCTTTCATCTCGGACATATCTGAATGAGCTTCTCCGAACAATGGCATAGTCGATCACTGACTTCTCATTCTTGGTTGGTTCACATCTAGTGTATGCATGTATGCGCTTATGGGGGAACTTTGTGTTTGTAATGATCAGATTCTGCTCACTGCAGAATCTAAGGAGTCGCTTTCCATTGTCATTGAGAGTATCTTCTCCATATCTTCCGATAACTCCACCCCATCTAGCATGGTCATTTCCGACTGTGGCATTAAAATCTCCGAGCATAATAACTTCATCTAGGCATTCATCCACTGTCCTTTGAAGCAGCTCGAAGAATTCCTCCTTGACCTCTGCTCTCTCATCCTCATTTGGCCCATACACTATGACCAGGTTGACTATGGTTTCTCCTTCTTTTAGTTTTACAACCATAATGCGCTCCGAGACAAAGTTCCATCCCTTGATACTATCTTTTTGATTTTGGGCCACAATGCAACCCACGCCCCCTTTAGCTCTTTCAGATATGGGTACACCACTGTAGAGCAACGTGTTGCCATCGAGATCCATGACGCCTTGTCCTTTTTTCTTCGTTTCCGTTATAGCCAGGATTTCTAGTTTTGCTTTCCTCATCTCTTCCACCAGCTCCTCTTCCTTCCCATTTATACTTCTTGTGTTCCAAGTTCCATAAGTCGTAGTCCGTAGGCCGTTCCAGTTCGTCGCCTTTAGAATCAGTCCGGTTTTCTCTCTTGTATTGCTCGTAATCATAGTTTAAGACAAACAGGTGATTGGCCTGTTGTGCCTTTGCATGGTGGAGGGGCTGCCTCCTTACGGCCTCCATGCAGGCCACCCTCCTCCTTTTTCATCCGGGCTTGTTGCAGACACCTAAAACAAAAAAGCAAGTGACAAGTCTAATTGGACTTGTGAATTTTTATCACAAGTTTATCCCTCAGTTCTCTTCCATTGCAGCTACACTTACCTCGCTAACGAGTAAGGGGATGCCAAATAGGGTCGTGTGGACACAAGATTGCGAGATAGCCTTATCCAGAATCACGAGGGTGTCATCTAGGAAAGCCATCTTACTGATGCCAGATTTACGCAAACCCTTTGTAATGCGGACAGACGCATCTTCTGTAGGAATTGGAGCTTGTTTAATGCAAGACCACCAGAGTACCTTACATCCAGTGATGTATGTGAGTCGGAAGCTGTTGCCGGCTGAGACTAGGTACTCCAAGATTGAAAGGGAGTGCTTGGCAATTGTGTGGGCAGTTTCAAAGTTGTTCCGATATTTGATAGGTGCACATTTTGTATTACAGACAGACCATCGACCACTCTCATTTTTACAGTCGTCGAAATCGACAAGCTCGAAATTAACTCGTTGGGCTCTCTTACTGCAGCAGTACAAATTTACTGTTTTACCCCTAGAGGGTAAGCTCAACGTTGTAGCTGACACTCTGTCTCGTTTGTAGAATGATTGTTTTTTTCTTGGGTTCTTTCTCCCCACACGATGTTTAATTAAGTATGCAAGATATGTGACGACAAGAAGGATATGAATGTATACTTGGCTCAAAAGCCGGATGTTGGGTGTTTGGAGTGCGTCCAGCCGCCTTCCAAAAGAAGAAAAAAAAAACTTTGTTTTTTTTCCCCTGGGAGGGGGAAGAGTAGATGTCACAGTGTGATTACCACAGCTGTGGACTGGCGGTGCTCCGCTGGGGGAGGGTACATAATGCCAGTTGGGTGTGAGAGGTGTTCTCATACACTTAACTTAACAACACGAAACTGCGAGGCCAGCAGGTCAGGGGTGAACGCAAGGGGCGTTCTGATTGGGCAGTGAAGAAGAGAGAGTAGGGAGAGCGATGAGGGTTTTGGTGATGATGGCTGACTCGAATTGTCGAATGCAAGAGGATATTTAGTTGTGAGAAGATAAGGCATTTGGTTATCTGAGATTTTCATCAATGTGTTACACTTCGCTAACTACATATATTGTTGTGATTTTGTGGTGATAATTATTTGAATACATTAGACAGAGTTGGGAACATTGCTAGTGTTCGTTATTACTTGAATGTGTTGCACTCCACCCCTCTCTCTCTCTCTCGTGTGTAGTATTTTCGAGGACTAAGGCTTATGTGTATTTAATACAAACCTCAATTCTTTTTCTTCTTCGTTCACCCTCAGGCTTCTACATTAATGACTCTAATAAAGGCAGTAGTCAGCCATGATGGCTGCTTAATTTTTTTCCTTATACGTTTTCTAAATTTTCATAGTCACCAGTCAAGTACAGACCAGCCATATAGTGTAGTAAAGCCAAATAACATTTCTTAACAATATCTGGCCACATAAAATTACTCACATTGTGTACACAGTGATCCTTCATATTCACTGACACATCCCAAGTGACAATCGCCTGAAATGTGGTGACAGAGTGGTGATGTCATGTTTGCACCCACAACGCAGTACTGGCTACAGTTGGATTTGCAATCTTCACCATATTTCATATTCTCGCATGCTAAAATCATGGAAAAAAACATAGGCTTCATAAATTTTGACACAGGCTATATATGATTTCTGTACTTAGATTCAACAAGAAAATACACCAAATATAATTCGGCTTTTTTTTATCACGACATTTTAAATTTAGTTTGCATTTTACCAAACAAGACACTTTTATCAATACATACAGTATATGAAACTCTGAAATTCGCCAGAGACAGTTTCAAGAACCGCTGAATGTAACTCAAAAACAAACATACCAAAAGAATTTCAGTTGAAAATTAAAAACAGATCACAGAACCATAACAGCAGATGTCCATCTTGCAACAAGCTTGCATCAAAGCACATTTTCGCAGTGATAGTTTATGAAGCATTTTGTTTTAAAGATGATAGAGTAGATCCATGCTCCACAAGGAGCAAAATAGATGATTAAGAGCAGATATAAAAAAAAAACATATGAGAGTTATTATCCAAAAGATAAATGTAAAGAAACGATCAAGAACATAGACAAACATAAAAGAATATAAAATTATGAAATTAGTGTAGTAATGGAAAACAGAAAGAATGGAAGAAGTAACAACAGCGAAGAATTACGTTAACAGAGAAAGGAGACAACTAGATAAAGCTAAGGTCTCAAAAGGTAAAATACAAAAGACTGTTTTAGAATATGTTTTATTAAAGAAAACTTACAGGTCATTAGGTCATAGGTTATGAAGGAAGATGGATGATGAGGGAGGGAAGGAAGGTGAAGGGAGAAATAAGAGGAAACTATAGGACACAGGATTATGAGATGTAAAAAAAGAATAGCTGAGAAAGTGAAAGAAGATAAACCTGTCATAAGACTTGTATACATGACAGCAGAAAAAGGGAAACGACGAAAGAACAGCAGATAAGAAATCAACATAAAACTATTTTTACTGTCTAACCATCAATACCATCCTCATATCAATATTATGATATGACAGCCAAAAGTGAATACTTCTAAAAAATATAGGAGCAGAAAAAACAGCCTATTAAATATATTGTCATAATGAGAGAGGAAACCAACAACAACAGAAGAGACAAAGTCAGAAATACTCAATTGAAAGTTCAAAACTTTATTTTTAAATTAATGAAGAAAACTAGCGAGTTCAACCTCTGATGGGTTGTGATTTGGCTACATAGGGTTTATTAATTAGACACTTCAAAATTTCTAATTGTGTGTGGATGTATTTTATTTTTTGTTTAACTTTCTATACATGAAGACAGCAGTTTCCCCCCCCCCCCCCCTCCCCAAAATATAATAAACAAATCACAATACAGTATACACATAAACATAAAAACGACAATATCATTCTAAAATAAATTTAAAAAAAAAAGATCTTGGAAAGCTGGGAACATTAGAATTATACAGTGGAACTGTAGACGTGGAAGACAGTCTGCTGGCAATAATAGCCCTGTTCAAAGATTCACATATAACAGTTTCCACTAAAGAAACCAGTCTCATCCTCAAATAACTTTTTCACATCCCTGGATTCACAATCTTATCGAATGATAAGAAAGGAGGCCAAAAAAAAGGATGCTGCATGGTAGTTCTAGTTCATAAAACATTAAAATTGCTTTTTTTTTTTTTTTTTTTTTTTATAAAGTATCTCGTTTAACCCTGCATGGGTTATAATTAGGACACATAGTGCAATAAATTCAAGAAAATAAAATCAGATTTCCAAAATCTAAATATAGTACCTTTTATCTGTACCTGTGACGTTTAGTTTCCTGTCACTAACTGTCACATTCTGCTAGGGATTAAGTGAATATTTTCGACACAGACAATGGCCAATTAATACGTTGTAAGAAATATACCAACTCCTGGTGTACAGATACAGCACACATTTATTTTAATCTACTTTGACTTTATCATGAACATCCATAGGCCAACTACAATGGGCCAATACAGTAATTTTGATGGTTATACGTTTGTCGTCCCTAGATACTGAACACATTCTGTTTAAGTCCGTCGCAGTACATTATCGTCCATGTAATCCAATAAGATATAAATACACTTAACATTTCCATGACTAACATTAGCAACACATTCTGGAAACACAGCTATCTCGGTCGGCTACACCACAGACAGGGCCGGATTAAGGCCAACTGATGCCCTAAGCACAGCCCCCCAATGGTTCTCTCCCCCCCCCCCCCCCCCCCCCCCCCCCCCCCCCGTTTTCCGGCGCTTCCATTGCTTAACCTGTTAAGACATTAAGACTCAATAAATGCTGAAGAGACTGAAAATTCAGTTTTTTCCCTGGCCAGACTCCACTGAAATTCATGCAGAAACACGTTGGTAAGACAGGCAAACATACTGAACTCTAGGTCTATGTCTGACACTTTCAGTCACTCACCATACCAAAGAAAACGGGGTTGTTGTTTTTTTTTTTTAACGATTCGGATTGAAGTCGAACACGGCAGATACCGAAAATAACAAAAATATTCGACTAAAGACGACTGTGGCAGTGAAAGAGATGAGAGTTAAGGGCATGATAACTAGAGGTAAAATTCTGTGGTGCCCTCCTTCCCTTGGTGCCCTAAGCACGTGCTTATTTTGCTTAATGGTTAATCCAGCACTGACCACAGAGAACTCACAACACAGTCCTCACGGCTGGCTACACCAAACGGAATCTTCGTTGTCGTGCACGAGCACTCACGTCATATTCTTACGCGTAACAACGCGCTAAGCAACGTCCTTTTGGGCACCACAAAGTTCCAAGATAATGGACGCTTTGTGGTGTGCAAAATAGAGGTGTAACAGTACCATTATGCTATATGATTAAGTGTTGTAATACTATAAAGAAAAATTTTCTGTATATGCCATAAATGATGGCATAATGTGCCCATATCACTGGAGCCGGTCTCCGTAGCATACCATTTACAACTTCAATTAGTCATGATAGTGAAGTCCTACATACATTGTCAAAGGAAAGTTATAAACAAGTAGGGAATATTAAGGTAACAATTTATTGGGAAATCTATCAACTTTGGCATGAAGCATACATGTGCAGGTTTTTACCTAAATTGAGGACGTAGTTTATTGCCAACATACAGTATAAGACGAGTTGGTTAGCTGGAATTGTAGAGTCGTTAAAATACTTATCTTCTTTCACAACTTACGTTTGTCACACAATGAGCCTGTATATCCAATGTTACAACCTTCAGGACATTCTCCAGTTAGACTGTTACAACCCAGGCTTCCCCGACAGTTCTCACTACAGGCATTAACACAGTTCTTACCATATGTTCCAGTACCACAGTCTGTAAAGAAGTGCAATACTATGTACATACAGCAATACAAGGGCAACAATAACAGGCACTGAATGAATGATACCATTTTTTAAACAGGAATTAAAACTCACTAGGATAACAAAATAATATCGTTATCAAATAAATATTCTTTAATATATAACAATATTGGTACTCTATAAACATTAAATTTAAATTCCTGGCAATTTTCTTGTTTAGAATAAGTATGCGACTGAAATTATATGAAAAAAACCCATCCAATATAAATCATGTTATTTGCCTATTAAAAGTTTTTTAAAGTTATTCCTGATTTACATTATTTCTTAACGGTGCTGTTTAAAGTGCAAATATATGTCATATTTTGGCCATGCATCCGGACAGTTAGTGCTTCCTTCTCGAGACAAAGTTACTGGGTTCAAAACTTATTAGTATCACATCCAGTCTACCCAGCTGTGAAAGGGTGTTTGACTGTGCTCTTGAGCTATGGAAGGCAAAGGCAGCGAGAAAGCAACCGGTCACCCCACCTCATAAATCTGACACCTGGTATAGTGTAGTCTCTTTATTTTTCACCCCCCTTCGGCAGTATCTGCTATGGAATTACCTTTACATTTTATTGAGATAATTAGCCTAGTCAGTGTGAGCTCAGAAGCTTCTGTGTTCTCATCACTAAGTTTGTCACTTCTGAACTCTTGATGTATTCTTTCTTCTTGTTTCATCCTCTGTTTTTATTCTTTTGTTTTTCTGCCTTCTATCGTCTGGAGAAGAGAGGGATGGTCATAAGCAGCTCTAAAACAAAATCCATGGTGATATCACGAGAAGAAAGAAGACATCAGATTAAGCTGGGAGAACAGGTCCTGGAGCAGGTCGACCACTTTAAATAGCTCGGAGCTATTATAGACCGAAAGGGAGGCATCAAAGAAGAGTTGGCCACTCGAAAAGCAGCAGCTGGGAGACTTTTTCAGGCCATAAATCGAGGATTCCTCAGCAAGAGAGAGGTTGGTAAGAAAACGAAGATGGCTGTATACCGCTCCACCTATGTCCCAGTCTTGAAATATGGATGCGAGTCATGGGCAATGACTACAACCCATAAAAGCCAGATCCAAACCTCAGAAATGAGATATCTGAGGAAGGTGGTTGAAGTAACAAGAAGAGACATGGTACGCAACCAGACGATACGTCAAGGCCTAAAATGCCACCCCCTACAGACCCAAGTAGAACAGTACCAACTAAGATGGTTTGGCCATGTCTGCAGAATGGGAGAATATCGGTTACCACGACAAGCATGGGAAACAAAGAGCCAAGGATCCAGACCCCGAGGACGACCCAGAGTCCGCTGGGAGGACAACATTAGACAATCTTTGAAGGACCGAGGACTAGAATGGAACCAGGCCAGGAGGAAGACAGCCGATAGAATAGTCTGGCGCTCTCTCTTCCAAACCTCTACACCTCACGGTAGAAGGGGAACGACTAAGTAGTAAGTAGAAGTAGCCTTCTATCGTAGAGTATCTTTATTCTGTGTCATACATGTTGTCAGCTGCAGTTGCATTAAGAAAATGGCTACCAACAGTACTAGCATATCAATGGAGGGAGTTGGCTCTCAAGTGATGGAAATACTGTCTGACTTACAAACTCAAAGACTTAGTGCTCGCACAGAAAAATTAAATGTAAGACTAGATCCAAGAAAATATAGCCATACGGCATTTGGGGATGTATTCCTATTTCAATGCGTGAGCAGTTCAATGAATAAGTAGGCATGAAGGATAGAGATAGACAGTTTGGACAAATAAAATTATAAGAAATCAGTGTGGTGGGCAACTCAGTTGTAAGCCTGAGTGAATTGAAAAAGCATTGCGCTGTAACGATCAATTAGGTAAGGTAAAGAGAGTCCTGTAGCAGAAACTGCCTTAGTGGAGAGACGTGTTAGAGACTTCACCATACTTTGTCTAACTTTTTTATACAGTGCGGAGACCAGTTCCCTTCCTCACTGCCTTTGCCTTGCTTAATTCAAGAACAGAGTTAAGTACCAATTTACAGTTTGGTTGACATAGAGGTGAAGCTACTAGGTTTCGAACCTGGAGCCTGATAATTATGTCGCAAGAGGAAAGCACTCTAACCTCTTGGAAAATAGAATGCTCAATGGATTAATTAGCTGTCGATCTTTTGGCGGAGCCGTGGTAGCGCAGTGGCTTCCTAGCTCAGTGGTCCATGGTTCGATCCCCAGTTAAAGTGGGATTTTTTAGACCACAAACGGCTCCGGGGTCGACCAAGCCTCATGAATTGGGTACTAGAGCAACTTTGGGAGGGTTAAGGCGGCTGGCATGATGCTGACCACATCACCCCTAGTGGGCCGATGGTTAAGAAAATATTGGCCTAACACCATATTCCAAATATGCCTCAGTGGGCGTGTAACGGGATCATTTACCTTTTACCCTTACTTTTGAAAGAATAACAAAATGTTCACTTATTTCTCATGACCCAAAAAATAATTGTTGTGGTACCAGAGTATTGTGATTTGTCAAGAAGTTGAGAGTGCATGATTTTATACGCAAAGAATGGTAGTTCTGTTCGTGGCTGCCGGAGAGAACAGTTATTTCCTTATGTCAAGAAAGTTTTGTCATTAGGCCAAGAAGTGCAGTTGTAGCTTGGAACAGTATGAATATATAATTTAAATAAAATCAATAAACAAAATAGCACAAACATTTTTGAACGATAAACAATTTAAAAAAAAAAAATAAAATGTTGCCTCGTTTTGGCGAGGAGCGACCCGTTCAACCTAGTAGGTTATATTTGGGCGCATGTCGAAAATTAAAAGACCTTTATGTCTGATAACATTAATAATAAATTACAATGATAAACTAACCTTTTTGACACTGATCTCCAGTTTTTCCTAGTGGACAATCTTTACATGCACCGGTGACGTGATGGCAGTCGGAGTTTTCACAAGCCCCGCTACACTGTTGTTGACAGCTCGCTCCATAATATGTGATGTCACATTCTGTCAGTTAAAGAAAAGATAGAAGATAAGGTTGAATGCCATTTCTTGAATGAAGAAGCAAATGTGTGGTGAATGAATGAGTTATTATATGAGTATAGCCGTATATAACCGATGAAGTGAATGAGATTGAAAATAAACAAACAGAAATGCATTTTTTTTTTAAATAAAATGTTTCTCATTTTGGTTACCTACGAGGATCTTTGCAAGTCTCTTTAACAAATTCTTACAAACAAGAAAAGCGGTTTACATTTTTAAAATTCAATTACGCAAATAATATACATTTTGAGTTTATACCCGCTTCTCAGATGCGAAACCACAACAAAAACAGTCAGCATAATTATTAATACATGCATTAGAGGTGCAGGGAAAAGTCTGTGTGCCGAATAACTTTTGATTCCCATAACTATTAGGAATAAATGCAGTCAGAAAAAAATATGTAAATAATAGTAACCCAAGGTTTTTAATACTCTTACAATTATCTAAGTGTCTGAAAAATCCTACATCAAATCATAGTCAGCTATTTAACATCTACAGTCAACAAAGCTCTTTGCGAAATTCTTCTGTCGCTTCCCTTGAAAACTATTTAAAAGCTCTCTAACATCCATAGTCACCAAAGCTTGGTGCACAACTCTTATCATTGTTTTCCCGTCAATACAATATGCCATAAAATCAGCAAAGGATTGTGGGTACGTTTACAGCAAGAAAATTCACCGAAATATCTCAGCACTGGTTGCTGTCGGTCAGTCCTGAGAATATCAATGCGAATCAGGTTGCCGTATTCTTTTAAAACACCTTAATCAAGAATTTTTTCTTCTTTATATATCAGAAAAAATCTACGTATGAAACGTGCCCTGTTATCAGTTTATTGTATTTCCCATCTTAAAAATTTTTAAATGTATATAACTGACACTCTTCAGATTTTACTGTCTCGCCATGAAGTTGAAATGTACAACATTCACAATTAACGAGTACTGAAATCATGAGAAATATTATGACACTATAATTTTTACCCTTGCCATGACACTATAATTATTACCCCCGCCATGACACTTTAATGTTTACCCCCGCCATGTCACTATAATGTTTACCCCGTCATGACACTATATCTTAGCATAAACACATTATTTTTATGTCAAAATTCTGAAACAAGCAATCATCCTTCCCTTACCGTAAACCCCGCAAAACTCACAAAAAGATCAACATTGAGACCAACTGGATTGTACAATTAAGTTTAATTATTATAAATGACCATTGCAGCCGATTTATTCATATTTTTAGAGAAGTCTTTATTGACACAAGATTGCGTCTGATAAATAAGTACATCAAATGTGTTGCAGACAAAATGCAGTATATTAAAGAGTGTGTGTATAAAACAGTGCAAGAAATAATCAAAAGCCAGCATACATTAACATTCATGCAGACAAAATACATTTATTAAAAATGTCTGTGTTTGTGTGTTGAAACAAACAAGAGCAAAATTATGAAATTAAAAAAAATCTACAATAACGTTCTTGATGAATATACTTGTATATATATATATATATATATATATATATATATATATATATATATATATATATATATATATATATATATATATATATATATATATATATATATATATATATATATATATATATATATATATATATATATATATATATATATATATATATATATATATATATATATATATATATATATATATATATATATATATATATATATATATATATATATATATATATATATATATATATATATATATATATATATATATATATATATATATATATATATATATATATATATATATATATATATATATATATATATATATATATATATATATATATATATATATATATATATATATATATATATATATATATATACAGCTTTAAACAAACACGAATTTATTTTTTGAAAATAATCAACAACTTTATGTTGAAATTCCGAAATCCGTTACCATTGCTAGAAGCAACAAAATATGATATGTATGTATGTAATTTTACATGCATGCATGTATGTATTATGTAGGTATATATATATATTTTTGTTAAGAAAGAGAAATGTTTTCAAAATAACATTACAAACGATTCAAAACCAGGCGCAACTTACGTTTATATGTACTTGCACAGATGTAGCCCACTATTTAAAATAATGAGGAATCCTCTTTTGCACCAAACTGGATAGTCTCCTTTTGGCTGCTAAGTCCCGCATTCTCTTCAACAGCAGAAGCTGTGTAGGACAGCTGTCATCTTCTTGCTCGTACCAAGCCATCGCTGTTTCTAGTGCTATAAAGGCCTCTTCAGGACTTGGTCGACATTTTGGGTTTTCTTCATAATCTATAAGTACATCATGTACTTCTGAGGAGTCTTCGTCATCGGTCACTACATGTATTTGGTTTTCTTCTTGCACAAAAGACAAAATTTCTTCGTCATTCAAAAACTGAAAACCAGAATCATTATCATCTTCTAGCCACATGTGTGCATCATCTTTGTCACAGTCCGAAAATCCGGGCATTGCTTGAAACAGTTCCACAACTTCATTTATACAATCATCATTTGTGTCCACTGCAGTAGTTTCATTTCCTCCTTTTTTCCCAAGCAATCTACTCCAAGCCTTGTTGAGATTATCTTGTGACAGGGTGGTCCAAGCATCAGCTAACATATATCAGCAGTCTTTGAGATTAAGCTTTTTGGAAAACGCCACCACACTTTCTTCATCTTCAGCCAACAATAAACGACGCAGAACTTCCTTCTTGTACATCTTTTTAAGCTTTGCTATAACACCCTGATCCATTGGTTGAATCAGTGCTGTTACATTGGGAGGCAGAAAAATTACTTTAAAATTTGCATCAACTGCATTCAATGTATCCGTCTCTGGATGAGATGGTGCATTGTCCAGTAGAAGAATTACTTTTCCAGTTTTCTTTTCTTGTTCTATCAACCTCTTCACATTTGGGATGAACTGATTTGTATACCAATCAAAAAATATTTCACTATTCATCCAAGCACTCTTCTGTGCTTTGTAACACAATGGGAGACATGTCACATTCTTTAAACAACGTGGTTTTTTGGCTTTGCCGATCATTAGCACCGGTAAACGATGACTTCCACTGGCATTCGCGACTACCAAAATTGTTACTCTCTCTTTGCACTTTTTAAACCCAGGGGCAGCTGCTTCGCGCTGAGATGCAAGTGATTTTTGAGGCAATGATTTCCAGTATAAGCCAGTCTCATCGGCATTATACACATCATCGAGTGAATAACCTTCTTCTTCCAAAAAAGCCAAGAATGTTTCTTTAAAATTTTTAGCGGCAGTTGCATCGCTAGATAAAGATTCCCCTTGAATCTCCAATTCTCGTATGCCATGACGAGATTTAAAGTTTCTTAACCATCCCTGGCTAGCCTTAAAGTCAGGAGGACCGTCAAGTTGATTGTTGAAGTGAAGTGCCTTTTCACACAACAGAGAACCAGAGATAGGTTCCCCTTTGCTTCTTCTTTGCACAAAACCATATATACAAAGCCTCTTCCAATTTCACATCTTTCGCATTTCTCATGGTTTTACGTTTCTTCGACCCATTTTCACTATCAAATTTCGATGCAAAACTCATAATTTTATCCTTGTTACTTTTGATGTCAGAGACGGTAGCTTTCCCAACATTGAAAATCCTCGCAAGTGAAGACACAGTTTCACCTTGTCCTAGTCTCTTGATAATTTCTGTTTTCGTTTCAATTGACAAAACATTGCGGTTCCTTTTATATGCTTTAGGCCTACTGGAAGATGCCATATCGCACAGAGAAATACTTGTACACCAAAATTATTCTGCTGTAGTAGCAGACACAATTATTTTAAGTTGAACTGTCTGTTTAGCCAGTGTTCTACCTAGAACGCATACGTACACTGGATTGGTAAACCATATATTAACTGACTTTATGATCTAACTGACTTCCTGTACGTAAGCGACCGACCATTAGCCATCCCATTCTCTACAAATTGTTCGCACACATTTGAAGTTTGCCGCATCAAAAGATTCAGAATTTTAGTCTAACGTGACTGTGGCATCTGATTTTTTTTTTTTTTCTGGAAAAAGTGTTCGGATAATTGGATGTTCGGATAATTGGGGTTCGGATAAATGGAGTTCTACTGTATATGGGATTATGTCTTGGTTCAGAAAACTGTACAAACGTAATTAAGCCATAAAATGTACAACCAGATTAAAGTCACGTGATTCAAGCTGACAAGTAGGGCATTGTGGGGTCTTCTTGAAGGAAGCATGGAGCCACCATTGTAAGTGTTCCTCTTGAAGGAAGCATGGAGCCACCATTGTAAGTGTTCCTCTTGAAGGAAGCATGGAGCTACCATTGTGTGGTCTTCTTGAAGAAAGCATGGAGCCACCATTATGTGGTCTTCTTGAAGGAAGCATGGAGCCACCATTGTGTGGTCTTCTTGAAGGAAGCATGGAGCCACCATTGTGTGGTCTTCTTGAAGGAAGCATGGAGCCACCATTGTAAGTGTTCATCTTGAAGAAATCATGGAGTCACCATTGTGGTGAACTTCTAAATACAATATCTAAATTAACATTTAACAGTATAGTGCATAAAGTCAAAGATAGGATAGTACTAAAAAATTTCAGCGAGAATGGTAGTCGTCGCCTACGCCTTCAGTGTATTATTTGATAACGCATTGGCCGAACCAAAAAGGGTACCCTATTTTTCAAATTCGACCTTGAGTAAACGTACCACTTTTCCAAGTTCAAATGAAACAGTTGCCTAGAATACATTGTAGAAGGGAGGAGAACGGATAGATAACCCAACGCAAATCACGTCTCACATTGTTTCTAAAAATAAAACCAACTTGCTAGCCTTGCCCTTGGGCAGTTTTCAGAATACGAGAAAAACGTTAGAAAATGTGGACACTACGGTCATGAAAACACGCTTAGCTCTTATTGCGAATGACGTAATTCTAAACGTGTTACGAGAGACTCTCGTAATTAGCTTGAAAGTACATGGAAAAAGAATTGAACAGGAGGTAGTTTAAAAATAAACAACTAACATAGAAAAATAAATAGAATTTTGAACCAAGCCACTTAGCCCCATAAAAATCATATATTCGTGTACCTGAAGACTTGCTGAGCAAGAAAATGTAGTTAGTTATCTAAATAGTCCATTAGATAATCAAATATTGGTAATAATACATAGAGAATCGGAGATACTGTCAGGTCAAGTCATATCTGCTTAGATTGGATAGCATATTTTTTTGGGAAAAAATTAGGTGAAAGAAAGGCTAAGATAGTACGATGAAGTGGATTGGATGAAATTTGAAGGAAGCCGAAATATTATTGGCTAACCTAAATATACAAATCTAGTTGGTAGTATAGTAACGCATAGTGGTTTGAGATATTTTTTTTAAAAAGTTTCATTCAAAAAATTAAGAGATGCTTGGTCTCATTGGCCAAAGCCTTTTACTTTAAAGAAATAGTAAGCTGCTCGCTGCCATTTTTTCAAAATATTCAGAGGAGCAAGAAGCGATGAGCAGACTTGTGCTTTGTTTTAAAATAAATAACAACAGAAAGCAGTCTGAACAGAGGCAGTGATGAAAGTGTGCCATATTCGATTGCCTAATTCATCGTTACTTGTTTATATTTCCTTGATATTTCCTGCTGGCACTTGTCTGGTGCTGGTGCTCGATGATAGAGAAATTCAGCACTATTTCTAAGAGTCTCTGGCACCTGCTGGTATTAACAAAGTTCAAGACCAGAGGAGACTGAAGTGTTTGGCCAAACCAACTGCAACTGCTGTGATTCCAGGACCCAGATAAGTGAAATATCTGGCCTGGGACAACTTATCACGACTAAAGAAAAATCTCCTGCATAGACTAAAACGTTCCTTCAAAAGACTAACATAAACAATACTAGTGAAACAAAAGAATGTTGGGATGATGTAAATCCCCAACCTGCTTCTCCGTACCAGTAGTTAAATAGAGTAATTAATATCAACTTGAGAATTTGTAACAATGTACTATGGACATATTGTCTGTTGTATGTAAATATCTTTATATATATTTGTAAATATATTTATCCATCTAAATTGATTCTCATTGAACTGTAGTCCTGACCAAAACAACTTTAGGCTCAGGATCAATAAAGTTTAACAAAAGAAATTTTACATATAAAATTTAACAGCTGGAGTTAGTTGAGTTTCTCATAGTATTTAGTATATGTTTGTATATGTTTTTGTATTGAGATTTCTTAACAACACTTTTACAATACCCTAGACACTTTACGTAGCTTTCAGTCACGCTAGTCAATAAAAATATAACTTAGAGTGAGATCGTAGGGTGGTAACAAGAAAGGTACTCTGTAACACAGCTGTCCATTGTTTACCTCAGAGACCTTCACAGTTGATCTCACTTAAGTACAACTATATGCACACCATTCCTCTTAACATCTAAATCCACCACATATATTGGGGTCTCTAAGTCCGAGATTTGAATTTGGCATATATAGATGAATGTTTGAAATAGGAATCTCATACAGCATATATTAACTAACTCCAGGAATAAAAATTAGCAGTAGGATATAAATTCAAGATTGTATTACTAGTGTTAGTAGAGGTTAGAAACACCCCCTAAGAAGATAAAAATAAATAAGAGGAGATTTACAGTGATAGGTTGTCACAGCCAGTAGTAATTAGTTAATTATAGTAGTATTTATTTTAGTTAAGTTTAGGATTGTCTTAGAACCTTAGTAGATCTAAATGAGTTAGAATGGCTGATCTAGCCAAATTCAGATCTGCCGCTGTACAGACTGCTAAAGAGATGGGCATGGATGGACCAGAGTTGGTCCAGTATGTAACCTCAGAGGTGGACAAATTTATTGCCCGAGATAATAAAAGATTAGAGAAAGAAGCAGAAAGAAAGATTGAGGCTGACAAAGAGATTAAGAGGCTGCAGTTGGAGGAGAAGAAACTTGAGGCTGAGGCAAAGAAACTTGAGGCTGAGAAAGAAGAAAAGAGATTGGAGGCGGAACGAGAGAAAGAAGAAAAGAGACAGGCTGCTGAAAGGGAAGACAAGCGATTGGCTGCAGAGAGGGAGGCAGAAAAGGAGGAGAGGAGATTACAAAGGGAGCACGAGTTACGACTAAGGGAGTTGGAATTTCAAGGCCATGCTCCTGAAAATGGTGCCAGCCCCTTTACCTCAGATGCCACTGCTAGTCAGGGAGCCTCAACCTCAGCTATGGGTTTTCATGTAGACCATTTTGTTGAGAAAGATGATGACATAGAAGGGTATTTAAGTAGATTTGAACTTTTGGCTACTACATATGGGTTAGAGAGAGAGAGGTGGAGCCTCACGTTATCCCAGGGTCTTAGGGGAACGGCTTATGAAGTTTTTGCCAAGATGAGCAGAGATGACCAAGACAATTATGACATGTTAAAACAGGCTCTTTTGTTAAGATACGAAAAGAACGGAGAATTTTAGAGAAAAAAATTAAGGAATGCCAAACTACTGTCGGGTGAGACCTATCACCAGTTCTCTGCACAGTTAGAGACCTACTTGGAGAAATGGACTGCTCTGGGGAAAACCCAAGATCTTAAGGAAATGATCCTTATTGAGCAGCTAAGATAGTCCTTGGCTCCAGACCTGAGAAAGTCTCTCATGGAACAAGGTGCAGAGAGGCTGGGTGAGTTACTCAATGTCGCTGAGAGGTATCAGGCAGCCCAAGCAGAGGTAGTTGGTAATAAAAAGAAACAGGTAGACAATTTTAAGGCACCACACAACTTTAATAGGTTTGACCATAGAGAACAGAACAAAGGTAAGCACCAGTTTGATAGGCCACGCAATGAATATAAAAATAAAACCCCACAATTCGATGAAAGGAAATATGATGAAAGAAAATCTTTTAACCAAGGAAAGAAGTGGTGTAAAAATTGTCGGATGAACAACCATAACACCGAAAATTGTAGAAGGAAAACTCCTAATTTCGCTGCAATGAAAACGGGGAGAAAGGGAGTAAAGGTGAACCCTGCGGAACAACAGGAACCTTACCACCCCCAGTGTGTGAAGATGTAACATGCAATGGAGTCACTATAAGGTGTTTGTATGATACTGGATTAGATTATGATTCAGTTGTGAGTTCTCACCTGGTGCAGGCAGATCAATACACCACAGAAACAGTGGAGATTCAAACTGCAACCAAGGACGTAGCGACCATGACACTTCCCATCGCCAGGATAAATGTGAAAACGCGATATGTGGAAGGAATCATCAAAGCAGCAGTGATAAATGAACCAATCTACCCTCTGATATTGGGGTGTAGATATGTCTTCTTGGGGAATCCCCAGAGACCTGTGATCATGGCAACAGTGCAGACCAGATCACAGTCTAAAAAGGAGGAGGATAATAACATAAATACCCATCCAGATGAGATGAGGAATTCACAGGCGGAGGATAAGACCCTCAATTGCCCAAATGTCATACACCTCCAGGCAAGGGAGACTTCTATATGAAGAACAAATTAATTTATAGGAAGGCTGGAACTGGATCCAATGGTCACGGACAGCTGGTCCTTCCCATTTCATATAGGACAAAAGTGTTGGAACTAGGGCATGCGATTCCCTTCAGTGATCATATGGGGATCAACGCAACAGGACAGCGTATAGCATGTCATTATTTCTGGCCAGGGATAACTGAAGACATAAAGAGATATGTAAAATCCTGTCCAGAATGCCAACGGGTAGCTCCAAAGCATTGGACTGCTCCAGCAACTTTAGGGGAAATGCCCATAGTGGGAACACCCTTTAAAAGAGTTGCAGTGGACATTGTGGGACCTCTTACTCGGACCAAGAGGAGGAACAGTTACATTCTGACTCTGGTGGACACTTGTTCTATGTGGGGAGAGGCAGTAGCCCTGTCATCAATCGATTCGAAACATGTGGCAGAGGCATTACTCACAATCTTCACCAGGTTAGGCTTTCCCAAATAAATCTTGACTGATAATGGCTCTCAGTTCAAGGGGAAAGTAACGGAAGAAGTATTCAGGATCTTTCAAGCCAAACACTTTCATTGTAGCCCGTACCATCCTCAAGGAAATGGCCAAGTGGAAAGATTTAACGGGACACTCATGTCGATCCTGAGAAAGTTGGCACATGAAAACCCAGATACATGGGACTGTTACGGTATGTTTATTGATGGCGTCTGCTATAGGTTGGCAGCGTGCAATTTTAGGGGTTACAGCATTTAATATAATGTAAATAATTATTAGACTATTGAACGCTACACACGATCGAATTATGACGTGTTAGCGTTGGTAGGTCACGCACCGTGACCAGGATACGGTACCCTTTTTACATTGACCGTCAAGGAGTAAAGACGCATCGTTTTACCCTTCCAGTGTCGGGCATGGTATTGCCGCACAGATATATTTTATTCAAGTATGGACATGGGTCAGTCCATTGTTATTATGAAGATATGAAAGGATTAAGGTTAGTACGTACGTAAATTTAGGGAAGGAGGAATTACAGTCCATAGTATTGCCAGACTCATAGACTCACTGTCGGCCGTTGGAACCCCCAACCGCGCGTGCATATAGCTATGACGTTCTGCCTACAGTAGTTCAATTATTGGACAAGGACTGGTAGTATATCTACATATATATTCAATATATGATCAAGTTTCAATATGTACTTTTAATGATCAACATGCGTGATTGTTTTGATGTGTGCAACCTGTAAATTAAATGTATGGACTCAATGAAAGGATTTATCAAGTCGATTAACTTTTGGAATTCAACTATTATTATGTTTACAATGTTCTTCTCCCACCTTCGCGTGATTTACCAACAAGAGCACGATCAAACTAGTTGAATGAAAAAACAATGAAAATGGCCAGATATTAATAACTGATTTATTAATAATACATGGAACAATATTCTATAAGATATGACCCAGTGTTAACAGAAGAATCAGCCCTTCAACAGCTGGTGCCCATTGCTTGGGGATCGAAAAAAAAAATTTTTCTTCTTAAAATACTAAGGAACTGTTTACATTTGTTCAACGATCACGTGATAGGCTGAAACGTGACCTATAATGCATGGTTACCACTAAAGGTCAAGTTGACGTCATAAAATCGTGCGTAGATGCCTAACGCCCAAAGTACATCCTTCAGCGCATTCCAGTTTGATGGAAAAGAATACAAGATATAAGAAGACCAGAAGATGGAAAACCGTTATCGGCCAACGAGGAGCAAGCAGTTCTAGACATTAGTCTCGCCCGTTGGTGAAAACAGCATCGATCGGATCATTAAAAAGATAAGTCAAATTGTGACGGTTGTCATTGAAAGATTCACAGTGCTAAGTCCATTTCGTCTTTTCATACAGGCATGTCTAAATATAATCATATATATGTATTATTTATGTTCCAACGTATGTTTTTTGTTACTAATTAGCGGGAGGTTGCTTGGGAATTCTAGATACGTCTACAATGTTGCTTCGCAGACCGTAGAATCTAGAATCGTTCGATAGGAAACAGTTTGACTATATTCGGCTGACGAAGAATACGCTGACGGCTGCGGCTGACTTCGTTCGTCCCCGAATTCAGTCGAATACTATTTGTTAGCTGTAAGGTTACGTGATAATAATAATAATAATAAATTCTTTAAGCACCAAACACGGCGCATAAGGCAGAAACCAGTGCTCTCCAGGTTGTACGGTGTGACCCCACTCCTCTTACCTCTTGCACATTGTTTAATCCCAACGTTCTTCCTTCTTTTATTATTGTTCTTCTGAGTGTTTCTTTTGGTCTTCCTTTTTTCCTCTTACCCTCAGGAACCCAAGTGAGTGCCTGCAATGGTATTCTGTTGTTTTGCATTCGTAGGACATGACCGATATATGACCATCGTCTTTTCCTTATATAGTTGGAGACATATTTCTGCCTAGAGTCTTCTCTTATTTGTCGATTAGTCTTGAATTCTTTCCAACTGATGTTCATGAGTTTTCTAAGACATTTGTTCTCGAATGTATTCAGCTTGTTCTCCAATGATTTTGTTATTTTCCAACTCTCACAGCCGTATGTTAACACTGAGATAACATTTGAATTAAACAGACGAAGCTTGGTATGTATATTCAATGATCGTAATTTCCAAATGTTAGATAATCTATTGAAGGCGCTAGCTGCCAAAGCAATTCTAGTATGAATTTCTCTTGTTGTGTCACCATCCTGAGTCATTTTACTGCCTAAATAATTGAAACTTCCAACTTTCTGTAGTTTTTCCCCGTTCAGGATGATATTAAAGTTCTCGTTAGAAAAGTTCATAACTTTCGTTTTAGAGGCATTTATTTGGAGACCTATTTTAACCGAAAGATGACAAATTATTTACTGCTTCTTGGGATTGTCTGGGTGTTGAACTTAAGAACGCTAAATCATCTGCGAAATCCAGGTCCCCCAGGAATTTTCCATTTGTCCATTTTATACCTAATTGTTCATTGTGGGTATAGTTTCTCATAACCCAATCAATAGCTATTCCAAAAAGTAGTGGTGACATAATACAGCCTTGTTTCACCCCTGTTTCTACTGTAAACCATTCTGTATTCCCTTTATTTGTTCTAACACAACATCTTGCATTGTCATTTAGCTCTTTGATTATATTCACATATTTTGTTGGAAAACCTTAGATTGTAAGTATCTTCCACAATGATGGGCGGTGTAGACTATCAAAGGCTTTTTGAAAATCGACGAAGGTGATAATAAGTGGCGATTGCATTTCCACTGATTCTTCTATAATTGTTCTTAGTGTGAATATTTGATCAATACATGATCGTTTCGGCCTGAAACCCGCTTGTTCTTCTCTGATCTTTTCGTCAGCATGCAATTTAAGTCTTTCTAACATCATGCAACATAATAATTTTCCAGGTACTGATAATAGAGATATACCACGCCAGTTATTACAGTCTGATAGATCACCTTTCTTCGGTAACTTTACAATAATACTGTCTTTCCATTGTTGTGGTGGCTGTTCTTCTCTCCATACTTCATTTATAATATCTAAAATTCTCAAGAGGTTGTTGTCATTAACTGCTTTAATCATTTCGCCTGAAATTTCGTCAACTCCAGCAGCTTTAAAACTTTTTAATCTTTTAACGGCTTGTTTGATCTCGTCCAGCGTGAATTCATCGCAAGTTATTGGCACGGTGGTTGTGGGTGTTTCATTATTAAAATCAGGTGTTACTGTTGGTGGTGGTCTGTTTAGCACCTCTATGAAGTGCTCAGCCCATCTCTTCATTTGTTCTTTTTCTGTTGGTATTGGATTCCCTAATTTATCTTTAACAGGTGTTTCCATATCAGTAGGCTGGTGACATAGTTCTCTGTACTAAGTTTTATTTTATTCAGTTTTGTCATTTGTTCGTGCTATCAATTGTTAATTCTAACCTGACTATCTTTTATTTATGAATATATATATTTTAACGTTTGTCTATGAGTCCATGTATACGTCATTATTTCTTGTGTACGTAGATTCAGTCTCCATTTGGTTTTCTCTTTGACCTCTCAATACTTCCGGTTTGTTCTGCTTAGTTTATAAATTCATTTTTTATTTGTGAAAAGTCACTCTGGTATTGTCCTGCTGTGTGGTAATCCTTGGTTAATGAATTGTTTTGTTTTTGTTCATCTTATACATTTATCATATAATAATAATACTATAATTTGTTCAATAATAAGATAATAATTGAATTTAATTAATTTTTTTTTTGAAATTTCATGATGAGTCAGGGACTTTGCATCAATTTGCAGTAGTAGTTCAAGACACTAGCGATGCACTTTGGATATGATGACTAAGGCATAATAATATTGATAATTAAATATAAATTTATGGTCTGCCTTGAATATGACAGGCATATTACACGTTCATTAGTACATTTTCCCAGTACTACATTCTTGACTTAGCACATAGCATTGATTGATTATTGAGGGATAATACCAATAATTATTTGGTCATAATATTTTATGCTTGATTTTAATTCAGCATCTTAAATAAATAAATTGTAGAACTATTTATGATTTATATGAGTAGGTACATATAATATTATTACAAAATATTATATAGTGGTGGAACTTACAAATAAAAGTTCAAGAATATTATCATTATTTATAGTGAGTATTCATACGTTGAGTAAGTACAATAATTACTTAGATTTTATTGTTGATTAGTTTAGACCAGTAATTACTTACAATATTAACGTCAAGATGCTTACGTTAGACCATTTTGTTAAAATTGGTAAAGATTTTGGAAAAAAAGGAGAAGCTCTAGAAGCATACACAGTGGCGGAACTTGCGAAATATAGGGCAGAAATGGAGGAACAGAAAGCGACATTGAAGAAGGAAGAAGCAGAACGTGAGAGAAAAGAAATTGAAAAGGAAAATAGATTAAGGGACATTGCTAGACAAGAGAGAGAATCAGAAAAGGAGTTAATACAGATGCGTATGGATGAATTAAACTTGAAAGCCCGAGTAGCTTCAAATATGAATAATAATACTGATACACAGAATACTTCTACATCCAACCAAAATAAGGTCAATTATTATTTCAAGCTACCGCCATTCAAATTACATGTTGATGATTTATCAGCATGGCTATTACGCTTTGAGGATGTATGCAAAGTCAATAACCTTAACAAATCTGCAAGGGCACTTAAACTCAAGGAATTTCTAGATGGTGAACCCGCAAATGCAGCACAAAATATTGATCCAACATTAGCTACTGACTATGACGCCATTAAAGCCTTATTATTACGTCGTTTCCATTTGACCAAAGAGGGTTGTAGATTACGTTTTAAGAGTATGCTACCTGATAATAATAAGGACTTCACAAGTTTTATTACGAACATACGCAATACCTTTAATAGATGGGTGGAACTGGCAGATGTCAACAAATCGTATGACAAGTTAGTTGATCTGATGCTGAGAGATAAAGTGTTATCCTCTGTCAGCCCACCGTTCTTCGCCTTTTTGCAAGAACGTAAACCATTTACAGTCGATGAGTTAGAAAAAATTTCAATAAATTACTGCACTGCTCATCCGAACGCGAGCATTTCTAACTCGCTAATAAGAGAACCTCTACCTGTGGCCTCTAGTATGTCATACCACAGTCATGACAAACCAAGAACACACAGTGTAGATAGAAGTCGCTTTAAAGGAAATTATAACATTAATTTTCATAAGGGACAGAATAACTTTAACAATAAAAATGACTTTAATAGAGGAAGACCACAAAATAGAAATTATTCACCTCAATCGAGATATAACAATGGTCAACATAACGGACATTATAACCGTTCATATAATAACAACAATGGTAACAATTGGAATAACAATAATCATAGCTCGAGACATCGAGATAACAGTTACAATAGGGGACAACGGGATAATTCAAATGATTATTCTCGTCATCGGTCTCAGTCACGTAGACCATCACAGTTTGATCACAATGCAGGGGCGGTACTCACGGATGGTACGACCCCTAGTGTTTCTGATAATAATAATCAGTCACAATCTTTTTCTTCATGTTGTGCTGTTAACTTTAATGTGGCAAATAGTTGCCAAGATTGTAATGCTATTTTTCAGAAGGCCAAAGAAACTGTGCTGAATTGTGGACACCTTCATACAGCAGTTGGTCTTTCTGCGAACGACGGCACAGGCACCCTGATGTTCAATAGAGGATTAGTAAATGGTACTGTGGTCTCAGTTTTAAAGGATACGGGATCTACCACTATCGGAGTCCGACAGTCACTCGTTCACCCCAGTTGTGCTACAGGGGAATATGTCAGGTGTATGACCTTCGGGGGTACTATTGAGTACTACCCCACTGCCATAGTATATGTTAGCACACCATTTTTTACAGGTAATGTCAAGGTGTGCATGTTACAGAATCCATCAGCTGATCTTACAGTAGGACGCATCCACGGCAGTAAGGATTGCACTCTTAAAGAAATTAATGAATGGGAGAGAAAAAATTTGCAATCTTTTAGCAACGCTAACGCTGTTGTTGCGATGGCTACACTTCGTGCCAACAAAATAAATACATGTGGCACCGCAGTTTCTAACTTCACTCTGAGTACTATCCCGGAAACTGATGAGGATGATGGATCTATTGTACAACATACTAAGGATACTCCATGTAATAAGACCAGTTCAGCACAACCCAACAAAATGAAAAGATCATTTCAAGGGAGATATACTTTTCCTCGTCAGGACACTACTGCAAATTCTGAAAAAAAATGTTGGCGACAGGATCAGATTACAACTGATCCTAAGAAAACTGTTGCCGTTGTCAACATTGACAAAGATGTTACGAAGAGGAATAATATGGTGAAGAGTAATGTTGGAGTTAGAAGGAACAGGGATAATGAATTTGGGACAAATAAGTCTAACGGCAAAGGTTTTACTTTGCCCAACCAAGACATGTCTACGACATGTAGGAAACCTACTACGTGTGGTAATGATAGGTATCACCCTAAGTTCAGTCAGGATGATACATCATTAAATAAAAATACTATGTCTATGGCAAAGGAGAAAGTTAACTTGGTTTATAAGACAAAGAATACATATCGTCATTGTGCACAATTTCGTGACAATGATACTACATATATTGGGAAAAGTGCGTATTCTCGCACGGTGTTAGTGCGAAATCTGCCACAGGATACTACCTGGCAGGCACTTATAAATTTTTTTGATTATACAGCAAACGTTAAGTTTGTTCGTCTTCTGCCATCTGTCAATGGTCATAAGAGGGAGGCGTTGGTTACCCACCGTAACAATCGTGACGCTCGTTTGGTTATCGAGCGTGATGATGGTGTTTATTTTTATCACCATTATCTAAAATTACAACTAGTACCTGATTCTGCGTGACGCAGATAAAATGTTACATTCACACATTGATCTTATTCTTTGATGACTCAGCATTGTCAGTCATCATTTCTGGTCTTTCATAATCATCTATCCTAATATAGATTGATTTATTGATTTTTTCTTCTCGAAAAACATTTTTGTTTCTTGACATCTTCAAATTTGTACACATGTTTTCTGTCTTATTTGTTTTTACCATGCCTACAAGAAACAGTAATGTGGTTATTGGTATTAACTATGCTCAGCCCTGTACAGCATAAGTTAACTTGTCATCTATCACGGCTGTGTTGTCATCGTTGTTAAAAAAAAGACATGCCGGTGAAGGTGACATGGACTGGTGAATGCGATATGGTATTTCGTAAAATAATTAATATGTTCTCACACCCACTTATTTTGAGACTACCTGATCCTTCCAAAAAGTTTGTCCTTCGTACAGATGCGAGTAATTACGGAATTGGCGCTTGTTTGCTCCAGCATCATGACGACGTCCTCCATCCAACGTTATATGTCTCACGTAAACTTAAACCGCCAGAAGTCAAATACTCCACTGTCGACAGGGAGTTATTGGCGGTCGTATGGGCGATTAACAAGCTGGAGAAATTTTTGCTGGGTGCACCCTTCGTGGTCCAGACGGATCGAAAGGCTGTGGCATCACTACGACGGGCTAATCATAAAAGCCCTAAACTTACCAGATTCGCTATTCTCCTCCAGCCTTTTGAATTCTCCATCGAGTATATTTCAGGAACAGAGAACATCGTGGCAGATGTTCTCTCTAGAAACCCTTCTGATGTCGCTTCATGAACAATGATATTTTTCGCATAAACTTACCCAAGTACTTATAAAAAAGAGACATAATACTATCGTTGAATTTTCGACATGGAAATGAGCCGTCGACTACAATTCAAGTATCTGGTTATTAGAGACATATGCTATATGAAACTGATACAAGCAAGAGACATATGATTCTTACTTACGATGGGACTTTGGTTAGTGTCCATTCTAGATAAAACGATTTGTAACAAATTCGTGAATACTATTTGAAATACAGTCGAACTAATTTCGGTACTTGACATGAATTATTGAACGTTATGAAGGTCTACATTTATTCCGAATCGGAACACTTGAACAGTTTTTTCTAATGGGAACTCACAAGGATCAGAACTACGGATAGATCGTCATATCCAATATTAATTAATTTTAACTTAGTAGTTGAATTAATGAAAAAAATTAAAATGAAATGTGAGAAAAAGATAAAAAAATGAAATATGAAAAAAATGAAAGAAATAAAAGAAAGCTCACACAATTCTTAGATAATATTCTTAGATGAAATTATGAATGGTATAATTATATTGCATATTTGATAAGTATATTGACATATTACGTACTATTTCATTACTTACTTAGTTAAGTTAGATAGTTAATTAGATAATTCATTTTAAACACACACAACTAATTACAATTTATACTTTATCTTTTTCTTTACTTTACTTCTCACTTGTTTTGTCTTTTCTTTTCTCATGACAGCGTATTTTATTTTATTTTTTGCTTAGAATTTATTAACTTAACTCTTTGACTCCGTAATTATTTTCCACCCTGTGCCGTAATTATTTTTGGGTTTTATTCGTGATAAACTAAAAACAACGCTCTGGGCGTTACTGTGGCACGGCAGTTACAATTTTGCAACGCTCTGAGCGTTGTTCTGGAGTCAAAGAGTTAAGTAGGATTACACAATTACTATGAGTAATTAATTTAATTTTACTTAGTTGGATTAATTTTAACATGACACTTTATTACTAAATCACTATAGACTTTAAATTAATTAGTTAATCAAGTATTGACAGTTGACATTTTCTTTTAGTTAATATAATACATATGATTAATATCATATTACATGACTGTTGATTAGTCGACATGACCACGACACTGTTCTAGACAGAACATCGTAGGCCATATTTCGCATTTTTGTTAAATTTTTGGGATTATTCATCATGATAGATGTCAAAAAAAAATCTATCGAATAGATTTTTTTTTCCCCGGTGGACAGGGAATTGTTACGGTATGTTTATTGATGGCGTCTGCTATAGGTTGGCAGCGTGCAATTTTAGGGGTTACAGCATTTAATATAATGTAAATAATTATTAGACTATTGAACGCTACACACGATCGAATTATGACGTGTTAGCGTTGGTAGGTCACGCACCGTGACCAGGATACGGTACCCTTTTTACATTGACCGTCAAGGAGTAAAGACGCATCGTTTTACCCTTCCAGTGTCGGGCATGGTATTGCCGCACAGATATATTTTATTCAAGTATGGACATGGGTCAGTCCATTGTTATTATGAAGATATGAAAGGATTAAGGTTAGTACGTACGTAAATTTAGGGAAGGAGAAATTACAGTCCATAGAATTGCCAGACTCATAGACTCACTGTCGGCCGTTGGAACCCCCAACCGCGCGTGCATATAGCTATGACGTTCTGCCTACAGTAATTCAATTATTGGACAAGGACTGGTAGTATATCTACATATATATTCAATATATGATCAAGTTTCAATATGTACTTTTAATGATCAACATGCGTGATTGTTTTGATGTGTGCAACCTGTAAATTAAATGTATGGACTCAATGAAAGGATTTATCAAGTCGATTAACTTTTGGAATTCAACTATTATTATGTTTACAATGTTCTTCTCCCACCTTCGCGTGATTTACCAACAAGAGCACGATCAAACTAGTTGAATGAAAATACAGTGAAAATGGCCAGATATTAATAACTGATTTATTAATAATACATGGAACAATATTCTATAAGATATGACCCAGTGTTAACAGAAGAATCAGCCCTTCAACAGGGACCAATACCTTCCCGCCGCCCTGTTTGCCTATCTGGAGGTACCCCATAGTTCAACCGGTATGGCCCCGGCAACCTTGTTATTTGGAAGGCCAATAAAAGGTCCATTGGAAGCCTTGTTAAGGACGTGGACTGATGAAAAGGCAGAAGAAAATATTACCTCATGATATCAATATGCGAACGAACTGACCACTCGTCTTAAAACTGGCTGGAAACTTGCCAATGAAAATTTGAGACAAGCCAGGAAAAAGCATGCTGCCTATTACAATAAGAAAGCGAAGGACAGAGAATTAGCTGTGGGAGAGAAGGTGCTCCTTCTACTGCCCGGCAGCCAGAATAAATTGCAAATTGAATGGCAAGGTCCATATACAGTTCTAGAGAAGGTGTCTAGAACAAATTATAAGATAGATAAGAAGGAGAAAGAGAAAATCTATCATGTGAATCTCCTGAAAAAATATCTGGACAGAGAAAACCAGGAGGAGACACACCTATTGACCTTGTCTGTTGCAATGGAAATGAAAAAGGAACCACTCACCTCTCATGAATATCCTTTACATCCCTGTGAGACCGCTGCGCAGGTAAAAATCAGTAACCACTTAACGAAAAATCAGAGGTAGAGAGTTCAACAGGTTCTGGATGATCATACAGATGTGTTAACGGACCGACCGGGGCATACAAATTTATTAGAGTATGATATGAAACTCATAGACCCAACACCAATCTGTATGAGAGCCTATTCGATTCCGTTCGCTAAAGAAAAAGCTTTAAAGGAGGAGATAGATTATCTGTTGAGAGAAGGAATTATCTCGCACAGTGAATCTCCTTACAGCTCCAGTGTGGTTCTGTTAAGAAAACCCTCTGGAGAACACAGACTGTGTATAGATTACAGGAAACTGAATGCTGTCACAGAAGGTCAGGTGGATCCATTACCTGATACAAATCAGCAGTTTGCCAGGCTGAATAAAGCTAAATATTTCTCTAAAGTGGATCTGAGCAAAGGCTACTATCAGATTCCAGTAAAGCCGGAGGTTAGACCTTATTTAGCCTTTTGCACCTCGGAAGGACATTATGAATTTAACATGTTGCCATTCGGGCTGAAAAATGCACCGAGTGTGTTTTCGAGGATGATGAGAAAATTACTGGATCCCCTGAATAATCCATGCATCACCAACTTCATTTCATGGATTATATTCTCATAGCGACTGAAACATTTGAGGAACACATTAACTCTCTGGATATGTTGTTTAATCGACTTAGAGAGACAAATTTGACAGCTAGACCGACGAAATGCTGTGTTGGATGTAAAGATCTGGACTTCTTGGGGGACACAGTACATCAGGGAAACATGACCCCTGACCCCAAGAACCTGGAGAAGTTGAAAAGAGCACCAAGACCACAGACAAAGAAAGATGTGCGATCTTTTGTCTCATTATGTGGTTTTTACCAAAAGTATATTAAAAACTTTAACTCCATATGTGCTCCATTGACTGATTTAACGCGCAAAGGAAATCCTGATAGAATTACTTGGTCAGCTCAGTGTGAATTAGCCTACCAAGAGTTGAAGGAAAAGCTCACAAGCAGGCCTATTTTGAAATTACCTGACTTGAGTCAAGAATTCATTGTGAGAACGGATGCTAGTAATATAGGTTTGGGTGCAGCTCTATTACAAAGGTCAAATTCACTTGATGGGGAATTAACCCCAGTAGCTTATGCTAGTCGTAAGTTGAACACAGCAGAACAAAAATATTCAACAAGTGAAAAAGAATGTTTGGCTGTCATATGGGCTATAAACAAGTTCCAGATTTATCTTTATGGTAAATCATTTAAGATCCAAACAGATCATAAACCACTCGTATGTCTGTCACATGCAAGGCATGAAAATGCTAGATTATTACGTTGGTCGTTGCTCCTACAGCCATACCAGTTTACCATAGAATATATTCCAGGCAAAACCAATGTAGGTGCAGATTTTTAAGCAGACATTCGTACGACGAACATCAGAGTAGTCACCAGGCATAGGTAGTAAATTTATCTATGTGTATTTAGAAGTAGGAACTGACATATGATAGTCTGTTCTAAGTGGGGAGATATGTGGTGAACTTCTAAATACAATATCTAAATTAACATTTAGCAGTATAGTGCATAAAGTCAAAGATAGGATAGTACTAAAAAATTTCAGCGAGAATGGTAGTCGTCGCCTACGCCTTCAGTGTATTATTTGATAACGCATTGGCCGAACCAAAAAGGGTACCCTATTTTTCAAATTCGACCTTGAGTAAACGTACCACTTTTCCAAGTTCAAATGAAACAGTTGCCTAGAATACATTGTAGAAGGGAGGAGAACGGATAGATAACCCAACGCTAATCACGTCTCACATTGTTTCTAAAAATAAAACCAACTTGCTAGCCTTGCCCTTGGGCGGTTTTCAGAATACGATGAAAACGTTAAAAAATGTGGACACTACAGTCATGAAAACACGCTTAGCTCTTATTGCGAATGACGTAATTCTAAACGTGTTACGAGAGACTCTCGTAATTAGCTTGAAAGTACATGGAAAAAGAATTGAACAGGAGGTAGTTTAAAAATAAACAACTAACATAGAAAAATAGATAGAATTTTGAACCAAGCCACTTAGCCCCATAAAAATCATATATTCGTGTACCTGAAGACTTGCTGAGGAAGAAAATGTAGTTAGTTATCTAAATAGTCCATTAGATAATCAAATATTGGTAATAATACATAGAGAATCGGAGATACTGTCAGGTCAAGTCATATCTGCTTAGATTGGATAGCATATTTTTTGGGAAAAAATTAGGTCAAAGAAAGGCTAAGATAGTACGATGAAGTGGATTGGATGAAATTTGAAGGAAGCCGAAATATTATTGGCTAACCTAAATATACAAATCTAGTTGGTAGTAGTAACGCATAGTGGTTTGAGATATTTTTTTTTTTAAAGTTTCATTCAAAAAATTAAGAGATGCTTGGTCTCATTGGCCAAAGCCTTTTACTTTAAAGAAATAGTAAGCTGCTCGCTGCCATTTTTTCAAAATATTCAGAGGAGCAAGAAGCGATGAGCAGACTTGTGCTTTGTTTTAAAATAAATAACAACAGAAAGCAGTCTGAACAGAGGCAGTGATGAATGTGTGCCATATTCCATTGCCTAATTCATCGTTACTTGTTTATATTTCCTTGATATGTGGGGTTCCTGCTGGCACTTGCCTGGTGCTGGTGCTCAATGATAGAGAAATTCAGCACTATTTCTAAGAGTCTCTGGCACCTGCTGGTATTAACAAAGTTCAAGACCAGAGGAGACTGAAATGTTTGGCCAAATCAACTGCAACTGCTGTGATTCCAGGACCCAGATAAGTGAAATATCTGGCCTGGGACAACTTATCACGACTAAAGAAAAATCTCCTGTATAGACTAAAATGTTCCTTCAAAAGACTAACATAAACAATACTAGTGAAACAAAAGAATGTTGGGATGATGTAAATCCCCAACCTGCTTTCCTGTACCAGTAGTTAAATAGAGTAATTAATATCAACTTGAGAATTTGTAACAATGTACTATGGACATATTGTCTGTTGTATGTAAATATCTTTATATATATTTGTAAATATATTTATCCATCTAAATTGATTCTCATTGAACTGTAGTCCTGACCAAAACAACTTTAGGCTCAGGACCAATAAAGTTTAACAAAAGAAATTTTACATATAAAATTTAACAGCTGGAGTTAGTTGAGTTTCTCATAGTATTTAGTATATGTTTGTATATGTTTTTGTATTGAGATTTTTTAACAACACTCTTACAATACCCTAGACACTTTACGTAGCTTTCAGTCACGGTAGTCAACAAAAATATAACTTAGAGTGAGATCGTAGGGTGGTAACAAGAAAGGTACTCTGTAACACAGCTGTCCATTGTTTACCTCAGAGACCTTCACAGTTGATCTCACTCAAGTACAACTATATGCACACCATTCCTCTTAACATTTAAACCCACCACAACCATTGTAATTGGTCTTCTTGAAGGAAGCATGGAGCCAACATTGTAAGTGGTCCTCTTGAAGAAAGCATGAAGCCACCATTGTAAGGGGTCCTCTTGAAGAAAGCATGAAGCCACCATTGTAAGTGGTCCTCTTGAAGGAAGCATGGAGCCACCATTGTAAGTGGTCCTCTTGAAGGAAGCATGGAGCCACCCTGGTGATTGATCCTCTTGAAGGAAGCATGAAGCCACCATTGTAAGTGGTCCTTCGTACGACGTGCCTGAAGGGACAGTTGACATGTTCTTTCTTTGTCTCTTCAGAGACGCCAGGGAGCTACACGGGAACTTCCTCTATTATGGAGGATTTTAAAAATGGGCAGAGAAAAGCCAAAAGGAATGGAGGTTGATAACTCTACTCTTCTTCTGTCCAGGAGAATTTGCAGCATGATGACTCTAGAATTCAAGAAGAGACTTGGAATAAAGGATTACAAGGGAAAAATTGAGAAAAAAAAAAAGCAAAATGTCAGGACAGAAAGACTTGAAGAGATATGGAGTTTTTTTTTTTTTTTTTTTTTTTAAATAGAAGTTTTGCTTCGTTTTGGCGAAACGTGTCCTGTTCAACCTAGACATAATGTCCGTTGGTTATATTAGGGCGCAAGTCCAATTATAAAATAACCTTCTGGTATGTGGCGAAAGCCACATCAGTACAGAACACATATATAAGGTCTGACAGGTGATAAAAGAACGACCTTTCACATACACGGTAAAGATTTCAGGTCTTTGTTCACTTCAGATTTCTTTGTTCACTCTCAAATAACTACATATATCTCTCTTATAAAAATGATAGTCCGCCTCAGGCTTCTCTCGTTAAGTTCTCCCTCAACTGCGTTGGAGAAGGCCATGCTGCCACTATGCTCCTCTCCTAGGAGGACAAGTTATACTCTTTGTTTGTCTCCCCCTTCCCTGTTACATGGAAACATATCTGTCTGCCAGATTTTCAGTTGGCTGAACAAATGGTATTTGAGTCTGTAGTGGCTGGTTTCTAAGCCTGAGAAGTGTAAGCCTAGCTCCTGGCCTTCTCGTGACGGTACCTGTTTTTTTACAAACAGGAAAAAAGGTGAGGGACGAGACTCTGGTGCCCTAACACCAGAAAGCTGCGGTAGAAGCTCGTAAGCCGTGGATTGCAACTCATCTAGGAGAAGACCAACTCTGATTTAAAACCACCAGCTGTCTTGCAGGTAAGTTGGGGGACAACCAAAGGCTGAGCAAATCAAACCTGAATAAAACTGTTTGCTGAAATGGGATGTAAAAAAACCCATTCAAATTCATACAACACCAACAATAGTACAACGCACGGTCATTAAGACCGAATACAGAACTGTATACAAAGTAAGCATAATCCGAAAATATATAACACTAAAAAAAGAGCGTCCTGACATAACCGACACTTTCATAGCATATGGATAAAGGTTGAAAAGGGCGCGCTAAGCTGAAACGTAGCAAACATCCGCCTCCTCCCTTTCCTCCCCAAAAATATGTCCAATCGAAAGGCACAGATATTGCAGGCCATCCGCAAATAAGAGCACGTGAAACTCATGAACAAACTCGAACCAGACGTAGAGACTCCTGAGAGGACTCAATCACCGCACTTCTGATCTTCATTGACAAAAAGGTAAACCACGCAAGTTTGCTCAGTTGTTCGTCATGGACAGCAGAACGGATAACCTTGCCGGAAAATAGCAATTGCTTGATCTTCATTGACAAAAAGGTAAACCACGCAAGTTTGCTCAGTTGTTCGTCATGGACAGCAGAACGGATAACCTTGCCGGAAAATAGCAATTGCTTGTCTGAAGTCATTCGTGAGATTGATAGATTTATTCGTGCAAACAACAGAATCGCCGACAGTTTTTGCATGCTGAAGGATATCGAATGTGAGGAGATCCAGAAAGCTGATCGAGAAGGAAGACAGCTCCCTGTCGTCAGTATGGTCCTGCGTATAGATCGTCGGTCGGATCAAAGGCGTTACAACACGACTACATCGAATGAAATTGCATTGGTGTTTATCAATGCTGATGGCGAGCCACCATTTGAAAGGGACATTCGCATTTATCCGATTGTAACAGCGCCATCTTGTCATCGTCATTGTCTCCGTGGTTCACTGCCTTTTTACCACATCTTCAAGAGGAAGATATATTACTAGGCAACAACAAAGCCTAGAAATAGTTGTGTGTTATATTTGTGTTTTCGCTCCTTCTAGAGCATCCATCGCGTGTGTTATTTAAGTGGCCCAATTACTGCGCGCGCACTACTCTTGTGAGTGGTTAAGCCTAGCAGCCTATATAAAGAATGCGATGGCCAGCAGGGGCCGTTTCGCAAGAGCAGCCCAGAGAGAACAAACGAAACGAGGCGCCCTGTGTGGGTAGGAGATGGACAAAGAAACCAGAGCACATTAGCAATTGAGCACTGGCTGGGTGTTTTGTTTGTTTACTTACTCGTTTAAGGTTCGTTCATTAGTTTGCTTGGTGGGCTGGGTCACTGAATGGGTTGTATGAATAAATACAGCCCCTGCCTTAGAATCAGAGTTTATTGTTGATCGGGTCGGTTGCGAGTGTGCAAGAAAGTGATCACATATCACAACAGCATCATCATCATCTCGCCCACCCTATCACACGATCAGTCCTCGAAATCCAGGTCAGCGATTCGTTCACATCAACATTCTCAGTCCTAATTTGGATCCAATGACGTATGCTATTTTGTATCCTTACGGAGAGCCCGGAAGGCAGCCGAAAATGCAAACTTAAGGCTTCGTAGAGAACGAGCAGCACATACGAAAAAACATCACCATGCTTCAGTACAAAGTCGCACAAACAGCAATTAGAGACAGTTTCAATCCAATCATCAGCGAAGGGAAGTTTACTCAACAATGGATTGTAGATTCATATCTACAGGTTGAAGCAAACAATCTCAACTACGTGCGCTATCGCCAGGACACTTTAAGAGAAGAGCTCTATCAAGGTCTTGCTGATCATTTCGCGAACAACGCTGCAAATCTTGGCGTCCAACCTGGTGTTCGAGTCATTTTTCCCTCATCGTTTGAAGGTTCCCCGAGAAAAATGAGAGACCGATGCAATGATGGCGTGTCAATTTTTGCAAAATTTGGTTCAATTGATCTATTTGTGACCGTAACAGCAAATCCGAAGGGGCCAGAAATTGAGGGGAATCTTCAGACAGGTGAAATTGCATCAGACCGTCCGGACTTGGCAGCAGGCGTATTTAAATTAAAGCTGAAAGCCATTATGGAAGTTTTGTCGAAGCATGATGTTCTTGGAAAAAACATGTCTCACGTCTACACCATCGAGTTCCAAAAACGTGGCTTGCCACACGCTCACATCTTGATTGTTCTACATAATGATGATAAATTCAGGACAGCTTCTGCAATCGATCGCATTGTGACTGCTAAACTTTCAGACATTTAAGCCGAGCCAAGACTTCTAAAGATCGTCACTCGCTGCATGATGCACTGTCCTTGCGGTACTGCAAACACTGCAGCACCATGCACGGAGAACAATGCGTGCAAGAAAAAGTTTCCTAAAGACTTTCATATCGAAACACAAGTCAATGTAAATGGATATCCCTTAGACTGTCGACGTCCATAATTGCTCGGTGGTCCCTTACAACAAATACGAGACTTGCTCTTAAAATATAACTGCTATATAAATGTTGAGATTTGTTCGTCTGTGAAGGCGGTTAAATATATTTATAAGTTTATTTACAAAGGATATGACTGTGCAAATGTCGAGATAATGGAGGGGGAACAACGAGTTGCACACGATGAGATTACCAACTACATTGATGCTCGATATGTAAGTGTATGTGAAGCAATGTGGCGCTTAGTGGAATTTCCGATGCAAGACAAATCTCATGCGATCATAAAATTGTCTGTTCATCTTCAACAACAATAGAGAATAACATTTGAAGAGGGACGGGAGGAGGAAGCTTTAGCAGCAGCAAGATCAAACATCACCAAACTTACAGCTTGGTTTGCATTAAATTCTGCAAATCCAGATTCTCGAAAATTCCTCTACACTGAAATTTCAATTCATTACGTCTTCAAAAGTGGACATTGGAATCGAAGACAACGGGGAGCCAATAAAGTGATAGCAAGAATGTACACTGTTGCCGCGAATGATCAAGAACGATTTTACTTGCGTTTGCTTCTTTTGCATGTTGCGGGTGCTTCCTCATTTGACAATCTGCGTACAGTTGATGGAGTTACGTACTTATGTAATCGTCAAGGAAGCAGCATTTCATCGACATTTATTGTCCTCTGATGAAGAATGGGTTAAGTGTTTCGACGAAGCTGTGATTTTTCAAATGCCATATCAGATGTGCCAATCATTTGCTTTAATTTGTGTTTATTGTTCACCAACAAACGCATTTTTGTTTTGCGAAATATTCAAGTTGGACGGACCTGGCCTTAGATTTTCTGAAGGATCGTCAAACTTGAAGCAGCTTTCAACTTGGCTTTACACGACATCAATTATGTATTTCAGCAGCACGGATTCCATTGCAGTTCATTCCATTTACTTCAACCTACTGGAAAGTACAACAATCCGATTAAATTCAACGTTGTTGAAGAGCAACAAGAAATTAAGCGTCGCATCCTTAGTCTCAATGTTCAACAGATGGCTGCTTTTGAAAGAATAATGCAAGCGATCAATTGTGAGTACAGTCCTGGTCGTTGGTTTTTCCTGGATGGTCCTGGTGGTTCGGGGAAAACATACCTATACAACACGTTGATGTGCTGTATTAGAGGTAAAGGAGAAATAGTTCTTTCATTTGCCACAACTGGGATTGCTGCAACTCTGATGAAAGGCAGTCGCACTGTTCACAGTGGATTCAAGCTACCAGATCCAATTTTACAGGCTTCCGTCTCTAATATGAAGCAAACATCTGAGGCAGCTGATGAAATTCGCCAAGCGAAGCTCATTATTATTGACGAAGTAACAAAGTTACCAAAGAATGGACTGAGGTGAATTTATTTGCTGCTACGCGAGCTTATGCAAAATGACAATCCGTTTGGCGGTAAAGTAGTTATCATTGGTAGTGATTTTCGCCAAAAGCTTGAAGTTGTTCCGCGAGGAAAGCAGACAGACATAATCGAAGCATGCATCAAATCATGTGAGCTGTGGCAACACTTCGCAAAGATCTCATTAGTCTCAAACATGCGAAGTGAAGGACGAGACGTTTTTAATAAGTGGTTGCTTGACGTCGGTGCCGGCGCTCTTCCACAAATCAAAGGTTTGTGGCACAATGTCATTGAGATTCCAGATGAAATGATCATTCGCGATGAAAACATTATTGACATTATCTATGGTGAAAATTTATCAGCACTTTCAATGGAAGAACTATCACAACGAATATTTTGTGCACCAAGAATAACGAGGCTTTAGATCTAAACAGAGATATTATAACAAAACTTCCGGGTGAGCTAAAAATCTATTACAGTTCTGAGGAAATAATATCCGAAGATCACAGTGATGTTATGAACTATCCGATGGAGTTTCTTCATTTGCAAACTCCATCAGGTATGCCTCCTCATGTATTGGCTTTAAAAAATGGTGCCATCGTTATGCTTCTCCGCAATTTGAATCCGAAAAAAGATCGTGCAATGGAACGCGATTGATCATTCGACAATGTCACTACAATTTCCTAACAGCGGAAATTTTGTCAGAATCACATAAATGGGATATTATCAACATTCCACGAATTGACATGGCCCCTAGCGATGTGAATTTGCCATTCATCATGAAGCGTCGGCAATTTCCAATCATTTCATCATTTGTGATAACAATCAACAAATCTCAGGGGCAAACATTTTTGATCATGTTGGAATCTTTTTGAACGAGCCAGTCTTTTATCATGAACAGCTGTACGTCGCACTGCCTCGATCGAGAAATCCTAACAATGTAAAAGTACAAATTAAAACAACAGAACATCAAGGTGCTCTTTTGATGGAAAATTGAATGTTCACAACTAACATTGTTTTTTTAACAGTATCTAAATAATTAAAATTGCATTTAGGTATTGGTGCTATTGAATTTAATTCCCGTCTTATGACGGGCTTTTACACTAGTATAGAAATAAAAGATCAAGTAGGAAAATCTGGTTTAGAAAATTTACTACAGTTGTAACGGACTGTTAGACATTACTAAATGGGAGATAACATTATGATTTGTTGATTCTGGGGCAAAGGGAGTTAAATCTTTTATTACGCTCCTTAAGAAAAGATCGTGGATATACTTTTATAGGTAGCCGGGTGCCGAAAATTATGGTTTCAAAATTTTGCATATGCTATTAAAGGTACCTTATGGAGAGAAGAATTCACGGCTTATGGACTTATTTAGCAAATGGAGATTAATTATTATTACGTCTCCTGGGGAATAAAGAGTGAGTTCGGGTTTACGAATAATATGAATGAAGTGAGTGTCGTGCGGGATTTTGTGAACGATTTTAATCGTAGTGGGAAATCGGTGCAGTTAGTTTAGTCAGTCTGATTTTGAACGCGCTTAGCGTAGGATAAATATATATATATATATATATATATATATATATATATATATATATATATATATATATATATATATATATATATATATATATATATATATATATATATATATATATATATATATATATATATATATATACACATACAAATAAAACGGTAATGAATCAGTTTTACAAATAAACAGTGCACAGGAAACAAAGGATATTTCCGTAACAGTTTTACAGCAGCCCCTTAATTTATTAGAGTAGGAAAGCAAGTTTTGCCTTATTAACGTTTTGAAGTGGTAAGCGCAGGATTGATGGTACATTCGGGCGAATAGGCCACTGAAAGTGGTTGGTTTCCTGTGTTCAAGGAAATAGATGTTAAACTATTTTCCTAGCCATCAAGTCGCTTGTTACACCACATTTGTAGCTGTTTGACACGTTTTGTGTATTCAACGTGATAAGAGAGACAGTGTCGCCAGTTTTGAGAAGTGTGAGAGTTTACAAGACCAGCAGATATGTGAGGTTACCAGCCATGATAAACTGTTGTAGTCAAAGTGCAGTAGAGTAGAAAGCTACTGAAACGTGAGAAGTAGGGTAGCATAGACTGTGGCTAAAATTATTAACCCTGGCGGTTAGGCCAGTCTCTACCAGATACGCCATACAGTACCGACTAGAAAATATAGACAGAGTCAGATTTACTCTATCAGTGGTTGGGAGACAACTAGTGCAAAACGTTGTAAACAGATGAAGAATTGATGATGACAGAAGGATGTGGCAACAGCAGTGGTTCTCAAGCAAATGACCACCGCAGGCATTAGGGACAGCATTTGAAAATACGGACAGCATTATAGTACAGAAGAAATGACAGGAATACAAAGAATACATAGAGAGGAAGAAGATTGAGCATGTCATATTGTCAACATTTGATCCTGTAAATAAACGTTCAAGTTGTTAGTCATCGCTGTTAGAGTAAAGTCACTCATCGAGTTGATATCATTCATCATTGTGTATGTAATCTGTTGGTCACCAGTTAGTGGCAGAAACATAACCTTAACATACACTCCACCTGCCTGCTGAGGGGTAGAGAGACGAACCCACATACGATCAAACATGACAATCATCACAATACATCAACACGCACGGTCACATGAGTAGCTTTGGTGCCTAGTGACCAGTCCTATTCAAATAATCATTATTGAGGTGTATAACAACGACCACACGCTCAAAAAAAATACGCACATTTCTAATCTGACTTTTGACATTTCATACAACAGCTTCTTGATAAAATACATGTACCTGTGTCACACTTATCAGCCTGGTAACCAGGTAGGCAGCCACGGAGACAGATGCCAGACTTTCCATCACATGCCCCATCACAGTTCTGAGGACACGGCTCGGTGCAGTTGTATCCATGAAAACCAGAGCCACATTCTGTACAGGTGGGAATTCAGTATACACTTAATAAGCTGGATGTATAAGGTGAGAACATACAAACAAAAGATAGCAAAAAAGTTTACATTATTATCAGAAGCTGTCAACCGCATCAGTGCTTATCGCCGCAGAATAACACGAATGAACTGAATATAAAGATTTCGGATTAGTTATTAAATTAAACGTTTCTCACTATTGAATTTAAATGTGTTTTAACATCAATGAAAATAACTTATAATAAAACGCAGACTATGCTGTCTGAGCTGTATTGTTTTATTCTTCTTTGATCATTAGCCGCCGACCGTCAAAGCAATCTTGTAGGGCAGCAACACACTGCTACCACTTTGCTCGGTCGGCGGCCATTCTTCGTGCAGTGCACCAGCTCTGGTTCATTCTTTGCATCTCGGCCTCCACAGTTTTTCGTCAAGTTGTTTTTGGTCTGCCTTTCTGTTCTTGTGATGGCATCAGTGTCTTTCTGAGGATGTGGCCAACTGTGACGCGTATATGTAAATAGACTACATAAATCCGTCCACCTTTGCTTCTCATTAGCGTTACGTTTTGCTACGAAGAAAACCCACGCAATGTGCTGTCTGTGGACTGACATTTTAGCCACGCCTATATTTCCCCGTCTTTCTTGCGCTAACGGTCTGTTTACCTATTATTCGCATCATGCCCGATGATAGGGGGGCAAACCGGTCTGTTTAACAGAATTCTCTCGCGAGCTGACATGTCAATCATCGGGAATTGACAGAAAGCACGTGATGAAACTGATCAGACTTAGTAGCAACTTCAAAGGCGATTATAATATTTCCAGGTCATCTTTGATGTCCGACATTTTCCGGGGAATTAAGCATTTGATCTAAAATAAAGGGGAGATAATCAAGACGGTCCGCTCGCAAAAGACGGTTCTCTGATGCCGTTCGGCATAAGCGGGTGCGCGAACCGTAGAAATCTTTTATCTCGTGAAGCCAAGCTCGCGATTTCTCATGAAACGTCCTAGCTGTGACTTTTGCCATCTTTCAGAGATATCACACTAAACTCTGTATATATTCTGCCGTCTCTCCTGAGTCAGTTATCAGTCTATCAGAAATTTTGGATGAATCTAATCACGTCAGACTAGGAACCATTTTATTCGCTAAATGTGTTAAATTGTCCCGTGGAGATTTAAATTTCTGATTGTGGTAATATTTTAGTTGTGCTTAAGTATTAAATGTGTTAAAAGTTTTACCATTTTATTCACTGCTATTCCCGAGCGTTAAGACTAGCGAAATAGCAAAACGCGCAGACATTCTCTTACCAGTGATTCAGTAAAGTAAAATCCATCAACCATTTTTCGAGGACTTAAGTATAATGTTAAACGTGACAGAGTAGTACGCGCATTATATTTCGTTGTGTGTAAATTTTTTTTAAATGACTAGTGTTTGTATGTGGCAGAGATATTATGATTAATAAATTTCAGATATTTATTCTTTATTCTGCACTTGTCTTGTACCTTTCTTTCGCTCTTTTACCCTTCTTTTTTTTCGCATACGCTCGATTGTTAAGGTAGAAGTATACCCAGAAAAAGTTAAAAAAAATAAAAATCCAACAATTTTCATTTTCATGCTTTAAGATATATTCTCCCATTCATACTTTTGTCTTTTTCCTTTCTAATCTGGCAACGCATTTTATTGCTGTTAAGCTAAGTTCTTTGATGAGACCGAATCGTGTTAATTCGTTCTCGACAGGGATAAGAAGTAAGACTATCGTCTATTATTTTTCTCGGATCTGTCCGCCTATAGTTAATTATTCTCGGTGAAAGATCTGAGATGAAAGACATTGATCGCTGGGAACGGCCATATGAAGCAGAACGTGTAAAACGCACACTGTGAGTTTTAGTGCCGTTGTCTGATCAGATCGAGAGAACGTACTGTAGGTGTTAAGTCTGGTCTCGGTAAGGGTGTGTAGAATTCGTTTCATGCGTAGAATGAGCAAGGAAATATGTAAATCTGGATGTAGGTGCGAACATCTTGCAAATGAGTCGGGTCTGGTTATAGACGTAACCTTCCCCTGATTTCGGAGAGATATATACTCCAGAATTCTAACTTAATTCATCCAATACAGCCAGAAAGACTAGAACCATCTAGCTCTCGATTCCTAAAATCTCTGTTAATAGAAGCATCATTTAGGTGGTCGTTTGGAGATCGTTTTACTTCTGCGCTAATGGTAGATATATATATATATATATATATATATATATATATATATATATATATATATATATATATATATATATATATATATATATATATATATATATATATATATATGTATATGTATATGTATATATATATATATATATATATATATATATATATATATATATATATATATATATATATATATATATATATATATATATATAGTAGTGTTGAGTGATTTTAGTGGTAGATCGCCTATGTCATTTTTTCATAGTTTAATTTCTGTGCAGAGTGATTAAATGATAAGTCAGTTATATTCTTTAAGTACTGTGTTACAGTGAAGCGCAAAATAAATTAAAATTTCTAGCTAAAACTCATACAGCTATAAATAAATTTAATTAAATTGTTAGTAACCAGTCAGAGAATAGTTGTACCAACTAAATTACTGCACTGATTCATCATTGAGTATTGACGAAATACGTATGTATTTCTAATTCATGATGATTGATTTTTGTAATGACTATAATTTATTTCACGGAAGTTTAAACGATGAGACAAGCGCTAAGCTTATAGTCTCTAACTTGAAGTTAATAACCGAAGTGAATATTATGTTTTACGCGAGGGTAGGGTAGGATGTGTATAATATTATGTTTAAGTATTCTGTATGTTTCTTTTTCTTTATACAGTATTCTGGGTAAAGCCCAACATCTACCAGTTGTTTTTCAGTATATGAGAAAAACCTAGAAGAAACATTTTTGTAATTTAAATAAGTGAGTTTCCAAGTTACAACCTGTCTGGCATTGTGTTTGCATCCAGAAAAAGACAGTACTCCTCTCACGAACTTTAATACTAAACGCAATAACTGGGCCTATCGAGCCAGATTATAATTCTTCCCAACATTCTCATTGTACATTCAGCCCCCGTGGCGAGAGAAATTACAAACAGTAACATGTCCGACGTTTTTGACTAATTGTGGTGTGACCAAGAATTTTTATATTTGAGAGAAGTTACCAACCTGTCATTTTCCTAAGTAGTGGAAACTTCGTGATTCTGACACTGTGAGCCCGTTTAAACTTTCTTACCAAACTGATTCAAGTGACCTTAACAGTAATCTTAAAATACAATTGTGAAGTGAATGCTCCCCGGAACATTGGAAGAAACCTGTATCTGCAGGGCTGGGATTCTCTTTATCAAAAGAATACAGATTCACTGTAGAGAAGTGTCCTGAAGTTTGCGCCAGACGGCGAGAAACACCACGTGTATAGGTAAGAAAGTATGTCAGGGGCCCCTGCTGAATGAACAGAGAAAGCAGAACGAGTGATTCTTTTCATTTTTTTTTATATTCATGCACCAACTTTGTAATTTCTTTATGTAATTTTTGTTGCAAATGCTGATTTCCTCTTAGGATAGATTAATATATCAACTCTGTTCTTAACTATAGAGGGAAATCTTAGACCATAGCGTATAAATCTGTGACTCTTTGGGGCTATAACTTTTCTTCTAACAGGATCGTGGGCTTAACATAGGGGGAAAGGATTATACCTATGGGTCTATTATTCTTTTAGTTATTCATTAACTTATGTGTATTTATATGTGCTTGATAAGCAAACTTATTTGTTGTGGATAATTGTCTTTATGTTAATAAAATTTACATAAAATTTATTCAAGTGTGTCGGTCAGCTCGTGCCAAAATATCTATATTTCGTTGTTATAGTTTTCACGTCCGTGCGTCTAACTGTCGTCACTTATGTGTGTGTGTATGTGAGTGGTATATATAAATTACTATATATGTTCTAATAGACTGTCTGACTAACTAGTTCTGTTGTAGAAGATAGGCTGACCGAGAGAATTCTCGCGTTCATGGACAGACTCTAATTAGTTTCCACCATCTCACTCGTGAAAATCTATTTTCTTTACCTTACCTCTCACCGAGCTATCATCTGTTCTAATCTATTTAGAAGGGACCAATCTATGTCTTAATTCCCCTATCGAAAATCTACGACATTGTATCACGTGTTAAAACGATAGACGCCAACCATCAAATAGCTAGTAATGACCAGCGATATGTGTTAAAGAAGTATTAATTAAATAAACCCTGATATTGTGCGCTGAGTGTTTTACTGGGCGGGAGGGGAAAAGGCGCATACCTAACACCCAACCGTACCCGCTGAAGCGAAGCGCGATAAGTTAGACTCAGATACCGTGTGCCTTTTAAGTTAATTAGAGGACAGAGAGGATCAGAGATCACTTTACGCGTGATAGCATAGTATTGTCAGTTTGGGTTAAATGTTTTGTTTCTTTCTAATTTAGGCTCGATCAAAAACCAGCGAACCAGCGGTCTTATAGGCTACCAGTGACATTATTGTTATTATTGGGACCTGTGCGGTCCACTTTTTTCATTCATGAGAGAGGCCAAACTATAAACAATAAGAATAATATTAAACTGGACTTGAAAATTCCAGATTTGTTTCTATCCAATTTTATCAGCCAGCTGTGGCAAAACATATAACAGTTTACTCGACCTATGACAGACTGTTTCCCAAGTGGATTATACCCAGTGGAATTTTGCTGTTTTCATAACCGGCACTCAACTCAGAGAAAAGCCTATAGGATCTATCATTACCAGTGTGAATAACGTAACAGTTGTCTCAGCAACCAGAGGTTAGACAATACAGGGACTATTTTTTCTTTCAATAACTGTGACAGTCCCGAATACGCCTTACTTCAACCACTATATGCAGTGATACAGGACTCATCTAGGAAAACAATTAACTCACCAATTGTGGCGACTACCTTGACATTACTACTAAGTGCCAAGGCTAGTCTGGGGCCAGATTTGGCAACCAACCTGACACGATAGGTCATCCTATTGTTAGTTTTTTTGTTTCCAAGAGACACCTACGCCAAGTACTGGGTAAGCGAGTATGTTTTTGGCCACAAAATGACAGAGTGAAAGGCATAGAGAGAGAAAAATATTTTCCTTTGTTACAATCATTATACTAACTTCTTTTGTTTTTATCTCACTGAACTGAGTATTTACGGGATAGCTTAACTAGGAACTTGTTTTTTTTCTTTACTGACTATTCCATACCCTAATGCTAACCTTTGACCTTTGGGATTATTAACTTCTTCTGGGGATCTTTATTTCTTCACAAGAGGGGAGGGCATTTATGGGGTCATTTTCCCATGTCTGTAATATGATTTATTGATATATATGTTCGATGTTGTAAAGTTAAATTGTTAATAAACTAAACAAAAACTTAATTTAATGTGTTGGTCAAAACCATACCCATATTTATTACCCATAGTTTTTCACGTCTGTGCGTATTTGTCACATAATTGTGTGTGTATGTGGGTGCAGTGAAACTTATATTTGATATAAGGAAAGAAAGTTCGTCTGATTAAAATATAGTCGTATAGATAGGCTGGATTAGAGAAACTACTCACTCCAGAAACTGACCTTCCTCTTACACTATCACCTCGGGAAAATCTATTTTCTTACACCTTTATTCTCACATATTTACCACTAGCAACTCTGCTCAGACCGGACCATAAATATTTTCAAACCTATCTTTAAAAATTTACGACACCAACCCAACTCCAGCGTCTGCCAGCTATGATGGAGTGCATGTCCTCTTGGTTGCTCCGAGTAAGCAGTTCTAGATTGGTGATGGTCTTCGGCCAAAAGATTCGGAGAATTTTCCTTAAGCAGTTTGTGTAGACAGAGGTCAATTTCTACATTTCCTTCTCTGTTACTTTCCAGCATTCCACACCATAGAGAAATACAGAAAGTACTCAGCTTATAGAATCTTAATTTGGTATTTGTGCTGTACTAGGGGACTTCCAGATGTTATTTAGACTAGCAAAGGCTGTTCTCGCTTAATTCATTCTGTTGTTGATGTCTTTGCTTGTATTGAGAAATGAGACGTTTTGATAACTTATGCATTCACACATTTGGTTTTACTAATAATCCCAGGTATGTAAATGTGTCTGAATGTTCCAGTTTTTTTTTTCTTTATTGTTATGGGCTCAGGATTGCCCATATTGAGTGTCATAACATCTGTCTTCTTTAGATTGATGTTTATACCCACCTGCTGGTTATACTTATTCAGTTTGGTTTTTGTTGTTTTGTTTTCCTTGTCATAATAGTTATTCGCTTTGCACAATACAGCACTTTCCATCTAAGTGCTGTATTGTGTGTGCAAAGCGAATAACCATTGTGAAAAAACTTGAAGCCTTCAAGCTAATTTGTATCTCTTCTTTCATGATGTTTTATTCCGCTCCTTCATTTAATTTTGTTTGTTTATATATCAATTATTGTGTTACATGATATTCACTTTGATTAAGTAATTCGATAAATTAGCCCTCCTATTGGCTTGAGTTGAGTGTAATGATGTTGATTCTGAGCATCGTTACAATAACAATAAATTAGCTCTGTCGTGGGTTTTTCCCCTAAAGTTTATTATTTCACATTGGAATGTAATGCAAGATAACGGACTGACATTTTTTAGTTATAGTTTCACGACCTATGCATTAAAAAAAAATTGCCTTATTTTCTGTATGACTTTAATAGATGATACACCAAATTTCGACAGATTATTATATTGTCTTATTAATATTTTCCCCTCTTCATATTTGCAATTCTTTACATAGCCGTCCTTTTTTTGTGATCCCTTCTATAATTGTAATGCTTTCTTCATTTTTCATTCTCTGGCTTCTTTACATTTCATCCTCTGACTTCTTCATTCCACCACATACACTTAATTCGTGTATTATTTTGTTGATTAATACTCTCTTCTATGCTTGTCCTCCAAAAATATCGAGTGTCCTCGACTTACGCAACTTACGACAACTCGTACTTACAGCGGTCATCCCTGAAATACTGTACACTCATGCTTCATTGCTTATTACAGTACAGTTAGTTAGTTGCTTATCCTTTACAGGACGTGGCAATCAACCCCAGCTTTTATTGGCTGTTTTTGATTTTTCTAGGCAATTTTTTCATTCAGTAGTTTGCCATTGCTTTCTGAACGGTACGGCGCTTATACCATTGTTAAAAATCCACACAAAGCGATCTGCTACCAAACCGCTTGCAGCAGGTTTCGAACCTGGTATATCTGGATTATGAAACTGCGTTCATATCCATTAGGCCACAGACGCCGACTACAGTACAGTACAGTACTGAACAGTTTAGCAATTTTATGCTGTTACTTCTAAAGTGTATTATTTCACTAGAAACAAAGAGTAAAATTTTTTTTAAATATATTACAAAACAGACCAACATATTTTAGCATTCAGACATGGTACTTGTTAATATATCCTTACGATTCATTTAGAATTTAGTGATTTCCGACCTACGACCATTTCGACCAATGGTGGAGTCTTCGGAAGGGAACCACATCATAAGTCGAGGGCAGTCTGCTACATTAGATATGTTCAGTACTGGAGTCTAGCAGTGTGGTCTCACTGTCTACTTATTGTATGTGTTCTGTACTGGAGTCTAGTAGTTTGGTCTCACTGTCTACTTCTTGTTTTTTGTTCTGTAATGGAGTCTAGTAGTCAGATCTCACTCTCTACTTCTTGTATGTGTTCTGTACTGGAGTCTAGTATTCGCTGTTTTCTTCTTCTACCTTACTTCTGGTATGTGTTCTGCCCCGGAATCTAGTAGTGTGGTCTTCCTTCTCTCTGGTTACAGTGTTATCTACACGTAATGTCTTTTATGGGGTTATTTAATTTAGCATTTAGCCTGTAATAAGTTAATCTTTGTTGTGATAAGATTGTGTGTTCTGCGGATAAGATTTTGTATAAGTCTGTAATTGTGATCTCCCGTTCATTACTTTATCAGTGAAGTTAATTTGTACGACTATTTATTGTATTGTGGAAATCCCTCAAATGAGTCAAGCTCTACAGAACTGTTAAGATGTCATTAGGTCACTGCCTTACAGGAGAGCCAACTGAGAAACTTAAGGTCTTGCTCTTAACCTGTGAGAAATCCTTGATTTCCTTTGAAATGTTAAAAATAAAATATACTTTAAAGGTGAGCTACTCTGAGTCTTAACTTAATGGATGAACCAATGAAAATCTTACGGAAATAATCATTGAAGAACTTAGTGGATGAAAAAAATGAGAATGAACCAAATAAGAAACTTAAGGAATGAATCAACTAAACACCAGAAGTATAATTCACTGTGAATCTTAGAGTGTGACAATGCAAAATCTGACGGAGGAATTATTAAGAAGCTCAAAGAAGGAACACCTGAAATACTGAGAAGAATATAAGGACTATTAGCAAATATACTGAAGCACATTAAAAACGCACCACTATTATATATAATGATGCCGAGAAGCTGGCAAAAAAAAGTGTGGGAATGGATTTTCCCCGTGTTTGCCATGAGGTAGAGAGCGAATGGCTGCTGGAATGGAAAGTGCAAGATTCAACCCACGGGTGTGTGTACAGACTACATGAAAACGATGAAAGTTACACGTGCAACACGATTCCCAACAGCTATGACCCTGAAAATGTGTACGCGTTCTGGCAGTATACTCGGTATAAAAAGGCCGTTGAGACAAAACACCCAGTACATGTGCTTGAAATGCCACGACTATCTGAAAACGACCGCCAACGAGCCATTGGTATGTTGGAGACCGGAATGAGCTCGCGGGCCATTGCCAGAAGGATGAATTGCCACCACAGCACTATTGTACGTCTCAATGAACGTTACGGAACCACTGGCAGTGCCCGGGATAGACTTCGGAGTGGCCAACCACGAGTTACTACCCCTGCGCAAGATCGTCATATTGTGCTGAGTCACCTAAGGAATCGTACTCTCCCGGCAAGTCAAACAGCAAGAGCAATAGTGGGTAGACATGGGCAAGTCTCTCGAATGACAGTCATACAGTCAGAGATACAGGCCTTACTGCAAGACGACCTTATGTTGGGCCAAACTTGACTCACAGACATCGTTAGCAGCGCCTGCAATGGGCAGAGCAACACATCAGACGGACTAGACTGCAGTGGAATGCTGTCCTATTCACAGACGAGAACAGATTCAACATATCCTTTGCAGATGGACGTATGCGGATTTAGCGACGGTGTGAAGAGCGCTTTGCAGATTGCTGTGTCAACCGATTTCGAGGTGGCAGTATTCACATTTGGGGAGGATTCAGTTTTCACCATCGCTTGCCTCTTCACGTCTTCCGTGGAAATGTTAATGCTGTGACATATCGAGATGAGGTTCTGGATGCACTGGTTGCTCCTGCGTTCACAATTTATCCAGATTTGCAGCTTCTCCAGCAGGATAACGCACGTGCATTTTTTTGTATTTTTGGTTTTCTCCCTTGCCTGCACAGAATGCAATGAATTTCATAACAATCAAATGTACAAATTAATGACCAGCATGGATTCATAGGAAAATGAATAAAGATTCCAAATATGTAATCTTGTACACACTTATATTTACATTTCACACTCTGTTCCTGGATTATACAGGTGGTGCGTTTTTAATGTGCTTCAGTATATAATGACACAAAACTGAATTATGAAAAAAGTAATGGGCCATTCGCAGGTTTAAATACAGCATGCTGAAAACGTCAAAGAAAAAATAATTATACAACACTAATAAGCAAATGAAGACAAATGTAAAATTAATGTACTAAATCAATAACAGATTTAAAAATTAAACATTTCAGAAATTTGGATAGTGAATAATGTACCAGTGACAAATGTAGAGGACCGTTATTTGAGAAACGTGTCATTCTTAAGAATGACTGCAGTTAAAATTGGGATGGGGGGGAAGAAAACAAGCATCTGACCTTCGTTGCAGTCTGGAGGCTTGTAACCTTGAGCACATCCACCGTTACAGGCCCCATCAACAGCATTGCAGGCAACATTATAACATTGGTAGCTACAAATCTGTGCACAGCCTTTCCCGAATCTTCCAAAGTCACATGCTGAAAGTGAAATGACACGTTCTGATAACATATACATTCACACATTATTTGCAGGAATGAAAGAATTTTAACAGTGTTAGAAAACACGCAGGAAATAAAAGATACATAAACAAAACATGAATAAATATACATATAAAGCGTATTTGGTGGAAGGAAGCAGGCAAAAGAAGCAGCATATGGATGAAGAAGACATATTATTATTATTGATATAATGTGCTTTTCCATTCATTTTTATTGAAATAATGTGTTTTCCATTCATTTTTTATTGATATAATATGTTTTTCTATTCGTTATTATTGATATAATGTGCTTCTCCATTCATTATTATTGACGTAATGTTTTTTTCCATTCATCAATTACAACTGAAAAAAGGACGGAAACGATTAAGAGAATTAAGTAGAACATAATATGAACAACCTAAAAAAAGTGGAGAGAGAAACGAACAGTCGAAATACTGCAAAGCGCAACTAACAGATTTATTCGCGAGTAATAACTTAAATGACAATCTGTCACGAGCTAGAACGATTCGACCCCTCTCTCGTTCTCATTCCATTATCGACCTGTGTCCTCTCTCTATATCTGCGTATAACGACTTCTTGCACGAGACCAATAGCGGACAAATACCGTGAGATAATTCTCTCGAGCAAGTCGATATTTTCGACCCACGTTTTCTGCCGAAATTACCAAATATTAAACATACATTGTAGTATTCAGAGTGTCTGCTACCACTTCATACGAGTTACATTATAGCATTCAAATGGGCATGAGGTATAGCATTCATATGGGCATGAGGTATTGCATATATATGTGTTCTGGTGCCAGACTTTATTGGCTACGCCGTTCCTCTGAATTCACCAGCTTCGTGCGTCATGCTGCAGGGGCATCAGCTTGACATTTTTACCCAAACCCAACCTCGCATCGGCCGAGACATTATCTTGGGGGCACGTTCCTATTGTCAGTAATGACTAAAATGAATACTACAAAACCTTCTTCCTCCAATGACATTTTGAGATTTCGTCCTTGGTAATATTGACAGCTATCTGACACTGTTTACTCCCACCTTTTCCTGTCTTCTTGTGCGTCAGGTGGTGTCGTAACTTGATATTGGTGTAGCTACAACAGTAGTTGTCGCTGGGGTTGGCCTATGAAATGTTACCAAGAAGGTCTCCAGAAATTGGCTCGCTGATAAAGAAAGAGACCTATTCGAGATAATGACAAGAAGAAGAGAATGTGAATGCTCTCCACTAGATAGTGTTTTCTAGCAAATTATGGAAAGCGTTCTAGACTGTCCAATTTAGGTGAATGATATGTTGTGTGGGTTATCGCCAAGACGAGGATGTACTGATGAAAATTGCTGTTGTAATGAGAACTTTGACGATGCACGTTCATTTAATAGTAAGCACTATCTCTGTAGCATTGGCAAACCGTTGACAGTTGCCTTAGAAAAATGTCTGCTGTCTAATCTCTGAAAGGTACTGGCTAGACTGGAGATCTTCACGACATGATCTTGGTATATAGACTCATCTACTTGAGTATGTACTCTTGATTCATCAAATATGTTTTGGAGTGAGTTGAACTTGCTAGCTGTATATGCCACTCAAATTGGTCATATTCCTATGTATTCCATCTCTGGATCATCCATACACCTCCGTGCGATGATGCCAGTATTTCTGTGAGAGGAATTATGCTTTACATGAAGAACGTGAGTTTGTGAATTATAAATAAACTGTCCTCGACATTGTTCCAGTTGCCGACTGTACAGCGACGCTAGAGACTGTCTAATTGACGCCCTAAACACTCATGCATGTCAAGAAATATCTATATGGAGCTACGTTACGTAAAATAAATGTATATTTGAATCGCCCAACCAGGCCTTTGAAGTATCTTTGATGTTGGAAGAGATGGCTGTGGTCGGGGACTAAACGACATACCCCTGTCTGCACTTGACATTATTGCATGTGCAGATCATTGTATAAAATATATAACACACTCTAAGAAACACCCCACAGGGACGCGTATCAATAAGCAGGTGCATAAAATGCTGCGCAATCCCAGTGTAAAACGTGGGAGAGAAATCTTCGTCCTTAACTGAGGAAGTGAAGGATGTCCTAAATTGCGAATTCTGCTATCCAGGCGTACACTTTGCTGGTTTCTTTCTGCTTAGACGCCAAACACATAAGGTGTAGACTCATATTTATGTTGGACACACTGAAGACACACAAAGTGGCTTCGTAAGTTTCACCTCTAATATCGAGGGTTGACTTTCTTTTATAATACTCCTCAATACTGATCTCTATGAGTTTAATTTTCTAGTAATTATATATGACATGAGACGCACATGAGAAGTGTTAAATATATTGCGCATGAGAGTGTGTGCACATGTAAGTCTGTAATGATGAAAATAACAATCTAGATGAAGGCGAAATATGAACTATCAATTACCTCCTAGCATGCATGGGACACTACAGGAGGTGTCTAAATGGTGCGAGGTAGCATGAGTGGGACACTACAGGAGGTGTCTAAATGGTGCGAGGAAACTGGCTCTAAAGTCAATCCCAACAAGGCCTGCGTGATGTGGTGCTCCTTGAACAACTCCATTGTGAAAATGGACCTCCCAGATATTACTCTCAATGGACAGAAAATCGAAAGGCACGAAAAGCTGAAATACCTTGGAGTTACATTCGATCGCGGGCTCTCGTATAAGTACCATGTTGCACAAATCACAGATAAATGCAGGAGAGGTCTAGCAGCCCTGATAATAATAGCCGCGGTGCGTCTGGAGCAGAGATTACTATTGCTTCTTTATCATCAGTTAGTCATATCGGTCACTGAATATGGGCTGGGAATACTCACGCTGTCAGTAACACAATGTGAACGACTAGAACGCAATCAAAATGAAGGGATGCGTATAGTCATGGGCTGTATGCGAGATACCCCAATTGTGACAATGAGGTACATGTTTGGAGTGCTGTCGATTAGATCCAGATATGCGATGGCCCAAGTAAAAGTCTATATGCGAGTAACCACAAACAAACGGTACCCCTGCATGGAAACATAGCTGACATTATGGAAGCAAGAATAAAGAGAGGGATGTCATGGATGGCACAGGCAGAGACAACGATCACAAGCAGGTGGCCACAGTTGAAAATATGTTCAAAGCGAAAGAGTGGAGTATGTCAGGTGAGAACTGGATTAACTATCAGCAAGTCATCATCTGCCTTGGCAGAGAATGCAAAACTTGGGGCAATGGAAACGCGGAACTGGAAATTGATCACCTGATACATGATCATGCCGGGAATACTAATACCATTGTGTATACAGATGGGTCTGATCCATGGTGAGAAATCAGGTTGGGGCTTCTCTGCTAGGGTACAGGGCAGAATCGTCGCCGAACATCGTGGGGCTTGCAAGAAAACAACTTCCAGCATGAGAATGGAGGTCGGGGCTGTTACTGAGGCCTTAAGGTGGCTAACTGAAACTTCATTAACAAAGGCAGTCATTGTGTCAGACTCTCAGTCTATCCTTCGAAAGGTTCAAAGTGTTTGGTTGCGACATAAATGGAAAACATTCATAGAAGCTTCCAGTCTACAACGGCTGGTGTGGATATTCTGTACTGGTCATGCAGGGGTATGTGGTAATAAGATAGCTGACAGATTAGCATCAAGAGCACCAACATTTGGGACACTGGATATGGATAAGGGAGAAATTCTGAGAACAATTAATGATCGCCTGTTAGAGAAAGACACTGCAAAAGATGAATCATCAAGATTAAGACTGTTGGAATTTGGCATCAAACGTATAGCTAGCAGAGATTGATGAATGAGAGGATGCATCCGTCGTGTATACAACCAGCGAGCTACAGGAACAGTTAGCATTCACATTCTTTGACATATACTGAAGGAGACTGAGCACCTATGGGTTTGCCCAGTGTACCGTGATGTCGATTCTGTATAACAATAACAATTACCTCCAATCATCTTAGAGGAACAACGTTTGATTTAATTAATCGTTTATGAGAAGGATTAACTGAAACACTGTCTTATTCACATTTAGCTATGATGCTAAGTGCAAAAGTATATCTTAACTTAAAGACTAAGGAAAATTATTAATAGTTTTTTTAAAAGATCTACTAACCTCCTTTTCTCTTTCGCAAACTTCTTTAAGAACACAATACACCACAGATATGAATTACTTATCCACACTGAATTAATAGGAGGCTATGCTTGTGGGGAAAGTCTTCTACGCCACACGGTTGGAAATTTCGTACTGACCACTGATGAGCATATCGGTACATTATATTCCTGAATTGCCCATATGTTCTCAAATCTTGCCTGCGACGTGAAACTCCGTCTCTAAACCAATCGTTAGGCCTCCATATTGTGACCTTATGCATGTTCATCTTTGGCGCCCTGTCAGCGACAGTCCTGTGACAAAAGGGATAAGGTTTTCGCCAACAACTTCAATTCTGTGCTATGGGTTCGTTTACGTGACAAACCGGTGTTTTCTGATTGGCTGGTTAAAAAACAATCACTCGCCTTCTCCTGTCACAAATCCTGCTGTCCATTGTCGCTTTTCGTGTATTTCCTGTTTCATTATCTTGCGTTTATTATGTCGTGCTCTGTTTCCCATCTGGCAACAATCATTCATGTGTGCGTAATGAGTCTATTGTCGCGCCGGCTATTGTCTTGAGACGCGGTGACCGTCGTTTGTTTAAACAGTGGCTTCGCCATGAAAAGACTACGGCACTGTGTCAGCCGGGCGTCTTCCAAAATAATCAATATTCCAAGGTGGCATGTCGGACGATATTTACACGGGGATTTAGATATCAAAGAAGTCTATGACAAAGCTGGAGTTCCACAAGATTTCTAACGAGGAAATATGTGAGAGTCCTAAAGAAAAGTCAAGTTTACATTTTCGATTCAAGTCGTGATTAAAAGATCAGTTGAACAACGATAAAAGAGCAAAATGTGGGTGAAAATGAAAATAAGAAAGATGTGAAATATGTTGGAAAAGATAGAGCGTGATAAAGGTAGACATACTAAACGACACCAAGGACACGCCAAAGCATTGTTTAGATGAAATTGTTGAACGAAAGATGTGCTCTGGAATCTTCACCATTAAAGATTAGAAAACGCTGCATCCGTCGTTGATACATTTTTAAGAGTATTTAATGTGACGTTGAAAAGTTGTGTTGTCCAATTGACACGGGTTGCCTCCCACTGCTCTGCAGTATTTGTCCAACAGTGCCCAAAATCTAGAGTATTTAATGTGGGTCTTCAAAGGTGTCTACCTTCGCACAAGATTACTCTTGGAAGAGTTGTAGATAGAAGGATAATAATGCTTCTACCTCGAGGGAGTTCACAAGATATTTCAGAAGTCAAGAACAATGCTGAATGAGTCTGAACACGTTAACATTTTATCTGACCCGCCGCATTTTGTGAAGATTTATATTGTATGAATTAGCTCGTTCAAGCCCCCAACTGATTTAATTCAGAGAAATTTAAGGAATGAATAAACTAAACACCAGAAGTATAAGTCACTGTGAATCTTAGAGTGTGACAATGCAAAATCTGACGGAGGAATTATTAAGAAGCTCAAAGAAGGAACACCTGAAATACTGAGAAGAATATAAGGACTATTAGCAAATATAATGACACAAAACTGAATTATGAAAAAAGTAATGGGCCATTCCCAGGTTTAAATACAGCATGCTGAAAACGTCAAAGAAAAAATAATTATACAACACTAATAAGCAAATGAAGACAAATGTCAAAAATTAAATTTAATGAGTTACTCAAATTAAACAAAGAATACCTTAGGGTTCAACCATGCACTGCATGGTCAACCGTGCACAATGGGGTCTCGCGTTGTCCTGTTGAAACACAGACCTTTGGGCAGCCAAAGGTGGAAGGACATGGGTTCGAAAAATTTCATTGACGTATCGTTGCGCATTCAAGCCTCCTTCAATGTGCACCAATTGACTCCTTCCGTTGTAACTGATCATTCCCCACACCATTGCACCTCCACCACCGTGCGGCGGAGCTTCATCAACGAAATTTTGGGCAAAACGTTCATTTCGCCTACGGTAGACCCTACGCCGTCTATCATGACGCTGCAACAAAAAGAAAGATTCGTCACTAAACCAGACACGTCTCCATTGATAGTCATCTGCCCAGGGACGATGCTGGTTGGCCCAAAGAAGTCGATTTTGGCGATGGCGGCGCGTAAGGACAGGTCCTCGGTGAGGTCGTTGTGCCCAAAGTCCAGCGTCATGCAGTCTATTCCGGACAGTGTGATCAGACACATGACGTCCTGCAGGCAATGACTGGGCAGTTGAGGAAGCTGTTGTAAACCTGTCTTGGAGGTGACGAAGCCGAATAAAGTGATCCTCCGCTGCTGTTGTCACTCTGGGTCGTCCACTGCGATGCCGGTCTTCAACTGAGCCAGTGGCTTGGAACCGGTGCCAAAGTCGACTGATGTACTCTGATGCACGTTTAGATGCCTGGCAACCTGACTTTGACTTTCGCCTGCATGCAGTCGGCCAATAGCAATGTTCCTTAAATTTATCGACGGAGACGCCATAAATGTCTGCTTGAAAATGAACTGAATTTTTTTGTGTAGCGTTGTCCTTTGATAGGGTTTCAGTTGCGTAGTCAGTGAATAGTGTTCACCCCAAATTTTGTTGCTTTCACGTGCGCGCAACATGAGCTGTGGTCAAAAATTGCGTCATAAACACTATTGACCACTGCGTTGTAACGATTACAAAAACGAACGCAATTCAGGTCAACACGTGCATTTGACACTGTAAAGAACATTTGAGGCTGGTTTTTATATACCCTAGCACCAAATTTTACTTACAAACTCATAAAAACGCGCCCTCGGATAGCTATGCGTTTCTTTTTTTGAACAGTATATATATATATACTGTTCAAAAAAAGAAACGCATAGCTACTGAAGGCACACACATAGCCATAATTTTGACATTCAATAACTTTTTTAATTTAATGAGTTAATTGTTCAAATTGCACACAAGAATACCTTAGGGTTTAACCAATCAATTGACAAATGTCTGCTTGAAAATGAACTGAATTTTTTGTGTGTAGCGTTATCCTTTTATAGGGTTTCAGTTGCGTAGTCAGTGAATAGTGTTCACCCCAAATTTTGTTGCTTTCACGTGCGCGCAACATGAGCTGTGGTCAAAAATTGCGTCATAAACACTATTGACCACTGCGTTGTAACGATTACAAAAACGAACGCAATTCAGGTCAATGTGACAGATTATGATAATAGATTTCATATTATCTATCTTCTTTTATTATCTATCTTCTTTATCTACATTTTTCTTTTTTTACTTTGCCTTCGCCTACGTCTGCTGCTTAACCCTAAACCTCCAAATACTCTGATATCTGTCTTTTTCTAAATTAACACGCACAGTTTATTGCTGTTCGTTAATTCCTTTGATGTAGATCACCAGCAGACTATTAGCTACGTTACCTGGAGATTTTCGGCAACGATTGGAAAATCGTTGTAAGAGTTTAGACAGAGATCAGAAGGGGAATTATAATTTTAGTTCTTGAGCAGATAATAGTGGAACCAAAGTAGACAACTTTTATTACTTCCCTTGTAAAACTGTTCGCTAGTTAATTAATTGAACCACGGTGAGACGTTGAGATCAAAGACATTGTTCGCTGGAATGGGCATACGAAGCAGAAACGTGTAAAACTCACACTCATTAGCGCATTGCCGATGTCTGGTCTAAGCGTCAACGAAGATCCTGGGGTTTCGGCTTTGAATTACACATAAGCCGAAAACTGAACGTAAAATTTCCCGTAGGTGAGATGTCTGATTTTTGGAGGGATAATTAACTATCTCGTTTCATCTTTTAATATATATACCAGAGCAATCTAACTCAATTCATCCAGTACTTCACAGATTCCTCTAGACAAACTAGCTTCGATTCTAGAATACTTGGAAAAGTGAATTCCTAGTAGTCGTTGGAGATAAGTCTTAGTAGCTCGGTGTTGAGGTAGATACTAGTAGTTGAGTGATTTAACCTTTCTAAATCGTCAATTTTATTTTACTAGTTATTTTTGTGCAGAGTGATTTACTAGTTTAATCGTCATTTTAATTCTCTAAGTTTTCCTGTGTTACAGTGGATACCAGCTATAACTTAAATTTTAATTTCTGCTAGTAACCAGTCAGAGAATATTTTAACTCACTAAGTAATTGCGAGTCATCATGAGTATTGACGAAATATGTATTTATTTCTAATTCATGATGACTGTTCTTTTAAATGAGTAGAATCTATTTCACGGAAGTTTTGAAACGATAAGACAAGCTCTAAGCTCGTAGTTATAATTTAAAGTTAAATAACCGAAGTGGATGAATATATTATATTTTACGAGGGGTAAGGATAGGATTGTGTATAAATATATTATGTTAAGTATTTGTATCCTTTCTCTTTTATACAGTATTTGGGTCAAACCCTATAAAACTTACCAACGGCTTCCATTCCATATGACACTGATAATACTTTATCAAAGAACATTCTGATATTATATTGGGGTTTTCAAGAGGACTTGTCTAGTCTCGTGTTTTACACCCTGTAACAAACACAGTACCAACCCTAAGAAATATTAAGAATAAATTGTAACTGGATTCATAAATATCCAGATTTATTTTCCAAGTGCATATACCTTCAGCCAGTTGAAGTGACAAAATCACGATTGACATTACACACATATATATATATATATATCGACCAAAGATTCCAAACCTACTGTACAATGTGAACATTAAACCTCTTAATTATTTCACGACCTGGACAAAAATTGAAGTGACTTTTATCAGCATCCTACTGTTAGCAGTGAACCAAGCGTTTCCCAACATTTTTTTGATTTAATTAGTCTTTGAAGAAACTGGGGCTTGATTCGCCAAGAACACCAACATTGTATGGTCTGGGTGTACCTTAACAATTGTTCCAGATGTTGTGAAAGGAACCTATTTAGGTAAGAGAGAGACTGCTTGGTGATCACAGGTTGTCAGAGCGAGAGAATGCAGGATGAATAATTCTTTCAGTGAATAACCCATGTACTAACTTTGTATTATTTGTGCAAGTTTTTTTCTAATGCTGTGCCTTTTAGAATAGATTAACGTATATATTCTGTTCTTTACGGTAGAGGGAATTTTAGACTATAGCGTATAAACATTTGACTCTTTTGGCGGGTAAAAACTTTCTTTTTAACGGGATCTTGTCTCAACAGAGGGAGGATTAAAACCTATGAGTCTAACTCTTTAATTAATTCATTAACTTATGTGTATTTGTATTTGATTTGATATTCACATGATAGTGTTGTTGTAAAGTTCTTTATGATAAATAAAATTTACATAAACTTTATTACGTGTGTCGGTCAGCTTGTCCCAAAAAGATCCAAATTCCATAATATAGTTTTCACGTCTGTGAGTCTAATTGTCGTCACGTATGTGTGTGTGTAGATGTGAGTGGGTGAATATATCAATATATATATTTACAGGAAGGTCTGTCTCATCTAAGAATCTCAGTCGTATTCGATAGGCTGGATTGATTATCTCTCAAATCCAGGGACAGATTTTTACCTTTCACCATATCACTTGTGAAAAATCTATTTCTTTACCTGATCTCTCGCTGAGCTATCACCTGTTCTAGTCCTATTCAAGCTGGGCCAAATTGATCTTAATTACTCTATCAAAAATATACGACAGTCAACACGTGCATTTGACACTGTAAAGAACATTTGAGGCTGGTTTTTATATACCCTAGCACCAAATTTTACTTACAAACTCATAAAAACGCGCCCTCGGATAGCTATGCGTTTCTTTTTTTTAACAGTATATATATATATATATATATATATATATATATATATATATATATATATATATATATATATATATATATATATATATATATATATATATATATATATATATATATATATATATATATATATAGATACACAGAGGTTCTGAGTCATACGTATGCCTTTCTCTCTGTAATGATTAATTCAACTATGAATTTGTCAAAATCAATATATACAAATTTAATGATCAATTTTTTTCACAATTGTAAATAAATAACCCTCCACTCCCAAAGGAGCATAGGCCTTCAACAAACACATGCCAAGTCCTCCTGTCACGTGCCATCATCTCAAGTTCTTTACACGTTCTCCTTATCATTTTCATCTCTGTTTCCAGCTCTCTTCTCCATGTGCTTCTTGGTCTACATCTGCCTCTCTTGCCCTGGGGGTTCCAGAACAAGGACTGCCTTGTAATGCTATCAACAGGTTTCCTCAGTGTGTGTCCTATCCGTCGCCATCGTCTTCTTTTCATCTCTTGTTCCACTGGCACTTGTCTAGTTATTGTCATCAGTTCCACGTTGGTAACCTTGTCATACCATTTTAAACCTCTATTCTACGCAAGCACCCATTTATGAAAGTCTGTAGCTTTTTGGTTGTTGTCTTTGTTGTTCTCCATGTCTCAGAGCCATACAATAGGACTGACTTCACATTTGAGTTGAAGATTCTTATTTTCGTGTTGGATCCGATTTCTCTTGATCTCAATATATTTCCCAATGCAATGAAAGCTCCTCTTGCTTTTTGTATTCTTATTTTGATATCACTGTCTGTCCCTCCAACTTTGTCTATATTGCTGTCAAAATATGTGTACGATTCTACATCTTGTAGTGGTGCTTCTTCAAGTTCAACCCTGTTTTAATTACCTGCATTTATTCTCATTATCTTTGTCTTTTCCCTGTGTATTTTCAGACCCAATTGCTGTGACCTCTCATTGAGTGTTTTCAATTTGTGCTGCATCTGATTACGGTTATGGGACAGAAGAGCCAAGTCATCAGCAAAATCCAGATTATCCAACTGCTTAGTCAGAGTCCACTGGATTCCATTTCTGTTGTGTGATGTTGATGTTCTCATAACCCAGTCTATTGCTAGTAAGAAAAAAAATGGAGACAAGAAGCATCCCTGTCGCACTCTTGTTCTTATCCCAAATGGTTCTGTAAGTTGTCCTTCATGAAGAACTCTGCATGTCATGTCTTCATATGTTTTCTTTATTAAATTAATGATCTTCAGGGGAACTCCATAATGCCTCATCAATTTCCAAAGTGATTCTCTGCCTACACTGTCAAATGCCTTTTCGTAGTCCACAAATCCGATGTATAGTGGTGAATTCCATTCCAGACTTTGTTCAACTATTATTCTCAAACTGGCTATCTCAGTTTCTTGTCTATGGACTCTTTTCATCTCTCAAGGATAATCCTGTGTAATACTTTTCCTGGCACTGATAGTAACATTCATTCATCATTCAAAAACCTCCACTCCAAAAGGAGCATAGGCCTTCAACAAACATATGCCAAGTCCTCCTGTCACGTGCCATCATCTCAACTTCTTTCCATGTTCTCCTCATCATTTTCACCTCTGTTTCCAGCTCTCTTCTCCATGTGCTTCTTGGTCTACCTCTGCCTCTCTTGCCCTGGGGGTTCCAGAACAAGGATTGCCATGTAATGCTATCAACAGGTTTCATCAGTGTTTGTCCTATCCATCGAGATCGTCCTCTTCTCATCTCCCATTCCACCGGCACCCGTCCAGCTCCCGTCATCAGTTCCACGTCGGTAACATTGTCACACCATTTCAATCCCTCTATCCCACGCAAGCACCCACCTATGAAAGTATGTAGCTTTTTGGTTGTTGTCTTTGTTGTTCTCCATGTCTCCGAGCCATACAATAGGACTGACTTCACATCTGAGTTGAAGATTCTTATTTTCGTGTTGGATCCTATTTCTCTTGTTCTCCATATATTTCCCAATGCAATGAAAACTCCTCTTGCGCCTTGTATTCCCACCTTGATGATAGTAACATTATTCCTCTATAATTTGTGCACTCTTGTAAATTTCCCTTCTTAGGCAACTTAACCAGATATCCTTCCTTCCATTCTGCTGGTATCTCTTCCTTTTCCCTGACCTTACCACGTAATTTATATAACATCTCTGTAGCCGTATTCGATATTCTGCTTTGATGGCCTCTGCTGGAATGCTATCAGGTCCAGACGCTTTTCCATCTCTTAGAAGTTTTATGGCTTTCTTTATTTCTTCCTTCATTGGTCGTTCACCGTTAATTTGTAGCTCTTCTTCTGCTGGCTGGATGTCCGGGGGGGGGGGGGGGGGGGGGGGGGGGGGGGGGGGGGGGGGGGGGGGGGGGGGGGGGGGAAGAGGGGGGGGGGGGGGGGGTGGGTTGTGGAGCTGGTCTATTGAGAAGGTCCTCAAAATATTCTGTCCACCTCTTCATTTGCTCTTGTATATTGCTGAGCAGTTTTCCATTCTTGTCTTTTATGAAGCAACTTGTTTTTCCCTGTCAGCTTCTTTATGCTGTTATACAGTTCTCTCATATTTCCTTTGGCTGCAGCATCTTCTGCTTCTCTTGCCAACTCCTCAATATACTTCCTCTTGTCACTTTTGATACTTCTTTTTACTTCTTTGTTTGCTTCTGTGTACACTTCTTGAGCCTTGGCTTTGGAACTTCTGGTTTTGCTTGTGTTTAAATCTGCTTTCTTGTTTTTTCTGTCTTTTATCTTATTGATGGTTTCTGTTGTTATACATGCTTTTTGTTGTCGTTCCCTTTTCCCCAGTATTTCTTCACGTGTCTCATTCCATACCGTTTTGATTTGCTTCTCTTACCATTAGTATGTTATATTGCTAACACATAATTCTGAGTTACACATAATTTTATTCATTTGACAAAAATGTCGCAGTCACACACTTCACTAGTTGTTTGTCTGCATCATGTTATCTACTGTTTCTATTACAGAATTGTATTTATTTTAATGCTTTGCATTATTATGATTAATTAAGATGACATTAATTGATTACAGTTACCTGACGGGACAGTTAGGTGTTTTGGACGGTGTGTGGAATGAGAGTGCCTGGACTGATACCATCATTATTTTTAATTATGTTGGATGTTTTGTGATAGCTACCTCACATTGTTGTCAAATGATTTGTATCCTCTGTAGTCGATGGTGTTAGTAATTTTGTTACTAATGTCCACACCTTAAGTGTTTAATTGCCTACTCTGTGGCTCAAACCCGGGTGCTATACTATTTCATACTAACAGTGAAACTTGATGACACCATCTTTTCACTCCAGTGATGTCTGAACTCACACCACGTAAATAATGCAAACTTCGTTTCCATTATTGGGGGGGGGGGGGGGGAAGAAGAGTAGATGTTATGAGTAAAATTCATAACATATCGGTCGATTCTAATACGGCTGGACTAGCTGTCATCTTTGTTGATGACCGGTGTTCATGGGTTAAAGGAAGTACGTCATTGCTTTTTGGGCCGAGTAGCAAAAGTTTAAGGTTGCTATCGGCAGAAGTGAGCGGTCTTTCGACCTCTTCTGTGTGTGTCTTTCGTGGCAGCTGGACGTGTGTTTATGAGTTGCTGAATATTATACTGTTTCAATACATATTCCTACTATGTACCATCACTAGCTCGCCCATAAAACGCCGTGAGGCGAGGCTAGTTTATTTGTGATAGGAATGATGATTTATCTGCAGAACGTGAGTGTTTGAACTTTAATAAAATTAATGAAAATGTCTTCGACATTGTTTTACTAGCAGACGTTACAGATCGATACTAAAGACTGTAGAGTTGACGCCATAAACTACTGTATATGCATTTCAAGAATGGATCTATGGAGCTTCGTCTTTTTGAATAAATATTGTTGAACTTGTTCAGGCTGCCTTACGTTAATATGAAGATGTGGAGTGTTTTTACTGTGTGCGGGGTCTGCTAGACATCCCCTGTGTGACCTTGGCTAGAGTAACCTCTAAGTTTACGCCAACTATATTATTCTTATATCAAAGACCCGCAACAGTAATGTTAATGTCACATAGCATTTTATGTCATAAAATAGCTTTCGAATCTAATTATCTTGACGATTGTGTAATTTAAATTAGCTGGAAAGGAGTGAAGAAATAAAACTTTAAACATAGAAAGCGATTTTTTAATCACCCGGTAGTGCATGCAAAATTACTATATTATTTATAATTACTGTATCGACTAATCAATCTTATGATTGCCCGAGTCATCATAATTATATTTTTATGACTAATTCACCCTTGTCAAAACAATCAATCGTTATTAACGTTGCCTTTAACTCACTGACCTCTATCGCAGACTAGTCCTCTCCAACCAGGCTCACACCCATTACAGAAGCCACTTTCCTTGCTGCAGACGTGTCCTTGACACTGCTGGGGGCAAGGCTTCTCACACAGAGATCCATAAGAACCAGCAGGGCAGGCAGGAGCTGTCGAGAGGAAGAAGAAACTGGTGGTCATGCTCAAGAGATACCTGTGTACATGCTGTCACAATTATTATCACCATCATCATTTTCCTTTTGCGCTCCTTAAGGAAAATGGACCCACCACTGTAGTTGGATCCTTGCAGGAAGAACTGCAATGCTACGCACCCCAGGCCACGACTGTAGTTGGATCCTTGCAGGAAGAACTGCAATGCTACGCACCCCAGGCCACAACTGTAGTTGGATCCTTGCAGGAAGAACTGCAATGCTACGCACCCCAGGCCACCACTGTAGTTGGATCCTTGCAGGAAGAACTGCAATGCTACGCACCCCAGAAGAAAGGTGAAAGAGAGACAGATCAAAAACAACTGGCGGAGAACGGTGGAGGCCGAGATGCAAAGCGAAACATGGCCACCGACCGAGTAAAGTGGAGATAGTTTGTAGTTGCCCTCCAAGACGCCGCTAGGCGTGCTGGCCACTGATTTCTTTGCCAGTGAGAGGTTAAGGATCCAAGAAGAAAAAGAAGAAGAACAACAACATGTGAGGTATTGTTAATATAAATGTGGTAATTAAAATATAATTAATATCAGATACGCAGACGACAAACTTTCAAAAGACACCTTAATTTTTCACCAGGCACAGCCAACAATACCAATAAAGGTTTACAGTTCGAGAAGAAGTCTGAAATAATTATTATAGGGAGAACGGAAATAATTCAAAAATGTAACACATTTTGTTGCAAGGAAAGTATTTAATCAACTGAAACAGTTATCTACCATGAATTTGTCATGGTGTTCGGACAGCAGATGCCTCACTGAAGTAAAGGCGAGAGTTGTAAAGCTAAACCAACTTTGTCACAGAATAAGAAGGATTCTTACCAAAATAAATCTGTGACACAGAAGAATGTTTTACGATGATTTATCGAGCCTATTTAACTTTATGCATTTGGGACCTGGGAATAAGAAAATATGCGAAAAGCATTTTAAAGGTAGCATAACCGTAATTCTAAAGAAGAATGCAGCGGATACCTTGGGTAGCAAGAACATCAAACGATGAAGTCCTCAAGAAGCATATGAATGACGTCCATTTACAGGAGTGGACCAAAGCAGTCACAATCCTTTGGATATGTAGTGAGAGGAAATAACAGTATATAATCTAGTAATAATGTTGAAGAAGTCATCTCAAAATGGAAGAATAAGAGGAAGACTGACAATGAGAGAGAGAGAGAGAGAGAGAGAGAGAGAGAGAGAGAGAGAGAGAGAGAGAGAGCGCGCGAAAGAGGAGAGAGACTTGTAGAAGCTTACAGTATTAATTTGGAACACAGTGAAATCACAGCTGATTCAAGACGTCAAAGACCGTAGGAAACGGAAAGAAATGATCGCTAACTCTTGGTTGAAGCATCTATGCTATTATTTCATTCTGTTTTTTTTTTTAAATTTAAGTATTAATTTCAAATCGATTATTATTATTATTAAATTATTAGCATTAAATGATTATTATCTCATTCAGTTTGAAGTTATAGGGAAGACCAAATATACTTTGGACAGTTAGTGTTCAGAAATGGACAGTAAGGACTATTTTATCTAGACACTAATACTGGCAGAAGACCTACAAATATGAAATCAAATAGTATAGTGTTCACACATAAAAAGTGCCCCAAAGACCACATTATCCACAGGATAAGAAAAGAAGAATGCATTTTCATCATCATCATCAGCAGCTGTCTACTCTACAACGAAAGTAGGCTACAATAGATCTACAACATTTTGTGTCTCTTGTCTTGATGGAATGCATTGTTCGATTCTTTCCTGTCCATCTCTTGATTTTATCTTCCAATTTATACATTATCTCTTCCTCTTGCATATTTGCCTTCAACTCTTCTTTCCATTATGGTCTTCAGCAAGGTGTTATATCTTATTATATGGTCAACATGTTTTATATGTCTAATTTTGATCTCCTTCATTAATTTTCTTTTTATTTCTAGGTTTTCTGCTACCTCTTTATTTGTCTTCTTCTCTTTCCATGATGCACTGTAGATTCTGACAACTCAGTGCGACCATGAATGAAAAAGGCCAGCTTATGACAATTTTGCTATGGTTAATGAAGGTCCAGCAATGGCCGACGGTTAACTTTGCAAGGCTGAAGGCAAGAACGAAAAATTAGAAGTGTCACTATAAGAGGATTACTGTTCGTCAACGACGCTGCAATCGCCACTCTCAGTCAACATCAGCTCCAGAACTTGATGAATCGCTTCTCTCACGCATGCAAGGACTTTGACTTCACAATAAGTCTAAAGAAAACAAATGTGCTGGGTTAGGATGTGGATGTTGCACCAGTTACCACTTTTGATAACTGAATCGGCAGTGTTGCACCACTTTACATACCTGGTGCCTACCATCAACGAAAACCTCTCTCTGGACACAGAAATTGACAGCTGTATTGGCAAAGCTGCACACACCTTTGCCTGCCTCGCAACGCGTGTTTAGGGAAACTCCAGCTTCACAATGAATACCAAAGCTGAGGTATATAAAGCCTGTGTCACCAGTATGCTTCTATATTGCTGCGAGACATGGACAATCCAACGAAGCTGCCGATCGCACCAAGTGGCGATGCGCCCTACGGCGCCAGCTCAGATTGGGCGAAAACAACCTCTTACAACAAGTAAAAAAAAAAAAAGAACACGGCGATAAGAACATGAGGCAAAAAAGCAGATGAGTGCTATGACCTCAGGGGCGCTTCCCAAAGTCAGTTATGACTGAAGTGGACTTTGTTTAAGGAGAATGTCCGAAATCTTAGGTTTGGCCTAGTTAAAGACAGGTAAAATTAAACATGTTTTAAATCTTAGGTTTGGCCTAGTTAAAGACAGGTCAAATTAAACATGTTTTAAATCTTAGGTTTGGCCTAGTTAAAGACAGGTCAAATTAAACCTATTTTAAAGTAACGTTGAATATGCTTGCATGAAATATTAACATTTTCTAACGTGTAAACTGTGATACCATTATATTTTGCAGATAAAGGTCACGTGTTTCAGGTGCTCGTGAGAAATAAAGAAGCAGAAAACTAGACAACAGAAAAACAACAGAAGTGAGTGGCTTACTGGAGAATCGAACCCAGGACCTTCCGAACGGCACCCCCGCCTAGCTACAGAAGCGAATCACACTACCCTCCCTGCAAGTCTGACACATTTTAAAGTGCAGAAAAGTTTGTTTGTTTGTTTGTTTGTTTGTTTTTTAACTTGAAATAACGTTATCTGAGAATAAGATTTTCAGTCACGCCGTAATAAAATTTAATAAATCAAAAGCTTCATTACGTATCCCTTCACATACATTATCATGTTTCCTGGAGGGGAGAAAAATTTACTTACAAGAAAAAGTTCTGATAACAAAAGGTTTTTGAACTTCTTATTACTATTGATTTAAGGCATAATGTTTCTTATTTAATTATGGGGGAGAGATGGAACAAAGTAAATAGGGGAAAAAAAATTACATTCATCCTGTAATGTAAGAAACAACATAGACTGTAAAACATGGAAGACAGACTTTATATGAAAACTTAAAATATTATAAATTAATTGTATCACTTTTTCACATACCTGATGCAAAAAATTAATTGTAAGTTGTAGCATGCGAGTACTCACCTTGCGTCATATTGAAGCTGTTCCCCTATCTCTCAGTGTCTCGTCTTGTTTGCACGAAACTCATCAAACATCGAAAAACTGATCAAACAAGTCTTCTTAAGGTTTCCGATTCGCGAATGTTCGATTAACAGATATTCAAAAGCCAATATAAACAAAATATCAGTCTTAACACACCTGTGTAGTTTCAAGAAATCGTCTGAAAACAAAACTGAAAAAAGGATGATTCGCTCTTGGTTAGTGAGAACGTCTGTTGTGTTCACAAACACGGGGAGGATAGAAAACGAGGGGTGACAAAAAAAAAAAAAAACAACTTCCTCGAAAAAGATCTAAATCACACAACGGCTGTTCTTGGGCACACTTCGCACTTGGCAGTTTGTCTAGGCAACCATCACGGAGTCAACACAAAACACGGTCTTAAACATGCAGAACTGCCGATGGTGACAGATGATGGAGTTTGACTGTCACAACGCATGATTAATCAAAACTACTTTCCTCTTACAGTTTGTTTAGGTACCTGTGCGTGCATATGTATATATATATATATAAATAAATCTCTGCCCATACACAAATCTACTAAACCTTTGAATGTCCAGATCCTGTTAGTTATATACATGGAAATAAATTTGAGGTATAAACCTTGGATGTATACATACTCTTTGTTCCTTGCTTGCCTTTTTTTTAAATATATGTATTCACCTGAGTTTAACTAAACATCTGAACGTAGAAAAAGTGTCCGTACCAAAGAAACGTTAAACTTATGAATGTCAGATTTTTACATACACAATTATTTAAATTTTTTTAATTTTATCTTTGTTCACAGGAAAGATTTAAACTAAGGTGCTATTTGCAGACTATTTTTGACGCGTTTTTGATGCAGAAGAATAATTTTTTTTTTTTTAAATTGGGCATATACGCGTTTATCCTGTCCATCGGATACCAGGCTCAACGCCATGTAGGTTATAATTTGGGTATATAATATTCTTTATTCTATATCATATTTTACGTGTGTTTGTTTTCTTGTGTTTTTTCTTCCAAGCTGGAAGTTCTCTGGCATATGTAGTTTGGTTTCCGAATGTTTGTAGTGTGTGAGGTATATCGTCTTCTATGTTCTTTAATACAATATATCTCTCTTTACCCTGAGGGATTTGTAGACGTTGGTTTACAGTTAACAGTAGGCTATTTGTTTCATTTTTTTACTGCTTCTTTTTAAATTTCCAGGTATTGTAGAATTGATGAGACGGTATTGGCACACACATTGGGCACAGTTGCTCGAAAAGGTATCTGATTTCATTGAACTGATGTCTGTTAGTGTTTTTAAAATATCTGTTGTTTTCTTCCATGTATCGCTGAAAATATATGTTTATCAGTCTGCTTGTCTCTCTGTCTCTTTGTCTATTATAGCAAATCGGTTTTCCCCTTTAACCTATTTCACTGCTTTATGACAAAAGGTCTCGCGCTTCTTTCCTCATTGCCCCTGCTATTTGTTGGTGAGAAAAGAATAAACAATATATGAAGCAATAGAAAAGATATTTTAAAGAATTCATAAGTAGTTTAAAGAATGTAGTAAACGCTTAAAGTAATAGAAAGAACATTATGAAGAAAACATAACTTAATATTAAGAACGTTATAAATAATACATAGAGTTATAGAAAGAATATTATAGAAAATACAAAATGAAATGCAAAGAATATTATAAAGAATACTTAAATTAATATAAACAATATTGTAAAGAATAAATTAAGTAAAATAAAAAATATTGTCAAGGATGCATAAAGTATCCGATTTTTAGATTAGTTGGATTAAATATTCTTTCAAAAAGCCCCTGTTAAATATAGGGAACCGTCTATAGCATAAAGTCAACAAGAGGAAACAACCACACAAAATATGTGTGTGTGAAACTTAAGTATTACAACACTGAAATCATCCGGAGAGCTAAAGATGCGATGAAAAATAACGTGCTGACCGGCAGCTGTCGAAGAGCATTCCATTGTGAAGGTAGTATGATTTTTTTTTTTTTTATGTTTGATTCACCTTTCGAATTTATTTTAAAATAAAATATTAATGCGTGACAAGTATCGTTGGAAAAATTTGTGAGATTCGTTGATTCACTTTCTTTTACCTGCTTGCGTTACCATTCAAGTTGCAATGCCCAAGGAGACGTTTGGGAAGGGCAGTAATTGATTGCTAATTGATTTCACAATGACGTTACAGTCATGTGATGGAGTACTGAATCACAGGAATTCATGATTAGTTTAAGACATTTAAAAAAAAAAAAAAAAAAGTGTTTATCATCTCCTTCTGTTCTGCAGCCTTTGGAAACAAAAACCGCTGACAATTTTTGCCAAACTTAAACTTGTACACTGAAAGGTAAGCCGGTCTTATTTAAGGTTTTTTCTCGCTTGTTACCTCCCTTCTTATATTTACAACTTGGTAATATTTTTCCAATCATTAATTAGCTTGTTTGTTTGGTCACCAAGAGCTAACGCACAGTAACGGTGGATTAAGTCAAGTCAAATCAAGATATTTTCTTTATGTTTGGGATCGTCGTGATTTAGTGGAAAATGAAGAGAACGAAGTCAGTTATCTACAGTAACGTTGTACGATTGCTAACTTTTTTTCATTTATTTTAGCACATCAGCTTGTAGTTTGCAACATTCTTATCCACAGCAGTTTTAAATCTCTATTTATTTATTTAGTATTGTTCTTTCTGCCATCTCTATTTAGTAAACACTGTGATTACTCCGTTTCTGTTTTCAGGACTCATCTGGTGCGAAACAATCCTGTGTATTGTTAAATATTTATTGTTTCTGTCCTCTCTCTCTGTCTATCTTTTCTAGATCTTCTGTCGAATTCTCTTTTATTCTATTTTTCTGATATGTTCGCGCTCTCTGTTAGTCATGTGACGATGATAAATTTAGTAAATTTTTAGATAAGTGGAATAAGAAGACAGAAGGCTTAGAGGAATAACGACTGAAGAATAAACAGAAACGTGTGCAATAGGCACGCCGAGAAATCCAAGCACATCGACACTTGGTACATAACCTGCCGCCTAAACAAACTTACTGAGACGTAAGCAACAGTGACATGCGAAGATATTTATGTATTGTGAGCAAAGACAATGCTAGGAAGGCAAGCATATAGAAATTAATGAAACTTATTATGCCATAAGCAGTAAAATATCATGAAATTATATGAAAATGAGCAAGGATACGATGCGAAGGAAAGAATATATAAATTAATGAAGCTGATTGAGCCATAAAAAATAAAATATCATGAAATTTTACGAAGTGATCAAGGATAAGATAGGAAGGCAAGCATACAGAAATTAATAAAGATAATTAAGCCATAAACAATGAAATACCAAGAAATTATATGAAGTTGGCGAATATATAATGAGAACCACTTATAATGGTCAGCAGCTACCATACGTTCACATTGTCAAGCAAATTTACACATCTGATTATCATCATGAACTTGGAGACACCACTGCGGCTGGTCGCACTGTAGGAAGCCTTCAGGAAATATTCACGCGTTCTTGTAGAGGTGGTTTCTGTAGCATTTTGTTTTACATGCTGAGGTTGCTAGCCCCCCATCCGCAACCTCATATAAGTTAACTCTTATAAACTGCATAAGGAAGCATTAACTCTGTTCTTTCTTTACAATGGATGGGTTTTAAAAAAAATCGAAAAAAGGTGATTCGTCTTACGAGGACAAAAGACAAAGAAAATAGTCTACGATACGGCCACAAGGCCTTCGTCAGGAAAGGAAAGAAAGTGAAGGCTAGATAGGACACTGTTGCGAGTAGAAAAATGGAGGGGAAGTATTCTTTAGAATGCTTTTTGGACAACTTAAATTTTGAGTTGCGGCGCTTGGATGCTCGATTAAGCTGATGCTTGTTTGACTTTATGATAGAAATATCTTCTCCTATTTTCGAGTGACAGAGTACAAAAAAGAGTGGTGAACGCTAATTATCTCAAATGTTAAGATGTATTTATTCTGTACTGTTTTGAGCTGTATGTGAATAGCTCGCGGCTAGTCTGCATGTATTATTGAGAGCTGCGTTCAAAACAGCCGAGTCTCGTGACGGTTTTTTTGGCGGGACTAGTGTGTGATCCGGAAAGTCGAGGTTTGGGCGTTGACCGAGCTGGTCAAGTCCCTGTGTTTTCCACGTGTATGCCTGCGTAGTGCTTAAGAAGATGTCGACTTGTTTTCGCTGTGTGTATACAGCCTATTTGATAAACTGCAGTATGGATTTGTGTAGGCCGTGATTTGTGCAGGCCATTTTTGAGTCTTTATAGCGCTGATATTATTATTTGTGTTGTAACGTAATAAACAGTATCGAACTGTTCCAGTCTTTTACAACCCTTTTTGACTCCTACATGTACTCTAACGTACGTACGGTGGTGTGTGACTGACTCTACATACACCCATGTCAACATTACAGACACAAGGACAGGACAGCAACACACATATATAGAATTAGCATGTGTGGCGGAAGCAATTAAGAAACATTCACCTCTGTACCGAAGTGTACTGCAAAATATAAATGTAAGCACTGCAGAAAACAGATGGTAACATATCTGGTGGACTAGTCATTACAAGTTGGAACGAATGCATATGACATTCGCGTGACAAGAGTTTGAGTGAACTTAACTTGATTATAATTAGCCCTGTGTGGGCGTGGCTTGAATCTTTTGTACTTCAGAACTCCGACCTAGTTATTATTAGCCGGGGTGGTGCATTTGAGAAACCACGCACGCCTTATCCGTGGTGGTATTCAACTTCATACCGGTGTCAGTTGGCGTCCTATTTCATGCCTATAGAACACAACAACGTCTACAGTCTACGACATTTGCTATCAGATGTGCAGCGATTCCATTTCTGCTTCTATTGATTGAAATTTTCAAGTAGCGTGCCAGCAGATTTATGAAGTGGTCCAACGGCTAAAGGATAGCCTGTACAAGTTCGAGTATATGTGCAATATTACCCGTCATGTTTCACGTATAACATAAGTCAAAAGTTGCAGCACTGCGGTGTGCCAGTTCCTGTCGTGTGTGCATTGGTCGGGCACATACTATACTGAAGCAACGACCTGTAGGGAATAGTGTCGAGTTCCAGTACCATTCTGTAGTGGACTGTTTTTAGCGGCATAATTATGTGATATCCAATGTCTTGGCGGAAGGGAACGGAATTATTGACAGATAAGTGGTTTTTTGTGGTGTAAATTGTGTAACTTTATGGATGTCATCAGGCCTTCCAGTTCTATGCATTGCTTATTCTGTTGTTTTTGTTGTTTATGTCTATAGTGACATATCATTAAAATTTGATGCATACGTAATTAATGGCTATTGACATGTTGACTTCCCTGGTATGGTATGACTTAATAGAGATACTATGAAGAGGAATTGGTGTACAGTAATTGACTAAGATAATTGCAACTTTTTGAAAGATATTTAACGGTGTCAGTTTGAAACTCTTATAAAATGTCTAGTTTAGACAAATGCTGTGAACAAGGTAATGTCCATGAGATGACTTATGTTGAAATAACAAAATTGACATATCAGAAGCAACTTGATGAAATTGAGGAGAGGTATCGGAAAAGGAGGTTAGAAGAGAAGGAGCAAATAGGAGACATAAAACAGTGTACCCTAGAGCAAAGGGAATGTTGCTTAGAAAGTACTACTGAAGTGAATGAGCTACATAAAAAAGTGACTAAACTTACAGGTGATTTAGGTAAATCAAATTCTGAGCTTGCTGGTGTTCGTGCAGCATTAGACTCTGCATTATGCAAAATTAAAGAGGATGGAAAATAAAAAAGCCGAAGTTAGAAATCTAACTCAAGAAGTTCAAGAGAAGAGGGAGATTTGTGAAAAATTAAAAGTTCAGATTAGGAAATATGAGAAGTTGTGTAATGAAACACTTACTGATCTGTTAAGTGACAATGCGATTTTTGGTCGCCAATTTAAAGAAAAGGATACCATATCCCTAAAGAAAGTTGATAGGCTTACGAATGGCCATGATAGTGAGATTGAGAGGGACGATAAAGAGAGAGTGGAAGAGTTAATGGTGGAGAAAGACAAATTGATTAAGGTTGAGAAATTACTAGCAGAAGAAAGTGGCAAAGTTTTGGCTGTTAAGGAGTTAAATAAAAGGTTAAGTGAAGAGATTTAACTTAAAGATAATGATATTGCGGAAGCAAGGGAAAGAGTATATGGCCTACTAGATATTGTTTTGAACAACAAAATGTGGTCTTCTGTCAATGTTGACAGTGATAGACAGAAAGTTGCTTATCATCAGAGCAATACGGCGAAAAGTCAGCCCCATACACTTTTTGATCACAGAGAGGTCATACATAGTAAATATAGATCTTTTCGTGGGAAATACAACTTTCCAAGTTCTAATGTTACTGATGATTCTAATAATAATTCTTGGCGTCAGACCAACAAAGATTCTAGTGTAACAGCCAGTGCTGTTAATCACGAAAAGAAATGTGAGAAATTGCAGGTCAAAGCTCCTAAGATCAACCAGGTGTTTACTATTGCAAATTCTGATAAATTTGTAACAGGGAATAAACATGGTACTACTTTTTCCAAGAATGAAACCCACTATGGACGAGATAATAAACATTCTAGCAGTCCAGTTACTTATCAAACTCAGCACAGTCAGTTTGAAACAAATGGTAAACATATTCCCATAGGTGGAAAGAAGAACAGTTCTTGTAAAAGAGACAATCCCAAGATTAAACAGTATCAAGGGAGATCAGTAAATAATAATTTTCCCTCTCCTAGAAACTGGAGATAATTTAACAAATCTCAAAGTTTTGATTGTAAGAATGTTGGAAAGTATGATAGAGATAATAGCTCTTCAAATGTTGCTTTACATCACAAGAGTAACGTTTTTCAACAAAAGACTAAAGTCATTATTTGTAAACAAGGCAACGGTAATAATAAGTATTGTGATCACAGTACAGATAATAAGCGCAACTATGCTAATTTTGCTCAACATGAGCCCAGGGTCATTTATAATCAAGGTAGACGAGGTAACAATAACAGAGGGGTTTCAGATACTATTGCTGATAATGTTTTTGATTGCGAGAAAGTGTCTCGTTCTTGTGAATGTAGGACTTTGTTTCAGCCTACAACAGTCACGACCTTCAAGTGCGGTCATGTTTCTGTGGTATATACATGTGATAGAGGAAAAGCTGATGGCATTGTGAAGAGACCAGAACTTTACACGAGCCACAAGTTTAGGTAATCGTGAGATTGAATTTCCGTTTTCCTAATTAAATTTCACCATTGATTAAAATGGAAATTTTCATTTGTATCTTTTTGACAGAAGTGACTTCGCGATAAGAGTCAGCGCTCCTGTTGACATTAGCGGTCAGATATGTAGGTCAACTTTACGCTCGTGTGATTCATCAAGCAAAACCAGTCAGCGTCTGGCTTGCATCCGATGTTTACCTGTTGAGGGTCAGGACATGTTTACAAGAAAGCGGGATATTTTGCGTCTGATTTTTATTTTTTATTTTAAGACAGTAAATATTTTTTGTATTCTATAATAGTACATGATATGTTGTTGTTTTGGAATAACATGTAATTTCTTTATAATATTATGATGATAATTTATATGCATCATTTGATTGCCATAATTTTTTTATTGCTATTTATAGAAATGTGTTTAGATGATGTACCAGTACATTTCTATATTGTTTATATATTATTGTGTTTGATAATGTGTAGCATGTAATTATTGTCCTTTATACTACTCTGTTCAACTTAGAATTTTTGCAACTGTGTTTTTTAGGATAGTTTTTGTACATGATGAGATTGCCAGCCCTATGCACAAACTCATTTACTGTGTTGATGTAGTGGTAACTTTTAGATAGTCCTGAGTGTTCGTTATTCACTTAATTTAAATTTTTTCTCATGTTTTGATGCCATGTTTAATTAATATATTAAAACATACAGAGAAGATATGAATTATCTGTTATGTTGTGAAATGTAATTTTGAAAATAGATTGTATGTATCAGAAATGATCTTGTATTTGGATTTGTTAACATATTGTGAAACTTTGATTTTTCCAGAACTTGATTTCTTGCTAGTTAGGCATGCAGATTATTTTCTTAGCAGATTATTTGAAAAAAAATGTTTTTGTTTTTGTTTTTGAAAACTTTTTTTGCAGATATTTTTATAGGACCTTTTTTCATATTTCATAGTAGCAACAGATTGTAGATTTATTTATAGTGTATATCATATCAAGTTGAGTAAGATATAAAGTTATAGCTAAATAACACTGTAACTGAGCTGAACGTAATTGTCAGCCGAAAAAATTTAAAGGTTAAACTAAACTTACATGTGTTGATTTAGGGGTTTGTTCGAGATAGGATTTTTGTTTTATGTTTCACTCATTTTGTTAAAAGTTGATTTCATTAATAGTTTTTTTAGTGGTTTTGAATTACTTAAAAATTGAATACGGTTTTTATAAAACTTATCGTTACAAAATATGTTTGTATGGTACTTTTGATAATAAATGAATTGTTTTTTGGCATTGTAATTTTTTTTGGTGTGCCCAACAATTGACTGTGCGATATGATTGATATGTAGAGTAATTAGTTCTTGTAAAAAGTTGTTTTTTATGTTATGATGTATTTCTTTTTTATTTTAGAGCTTGATTGTGCGTTTGTCGTACTTAGTTATAGCAATGCTATTACTTGTTTGTTCGATGCCTATAATTTATTTATTCTTAGTTATGTATAACTCTTGTAACTTGGTTAAATTACTTATTAGGTTTTGTTTAGTTATAAACTATATTTTTTGTTGTTGTGGTGTTAGTACAGATATTCTTTGACATTTTGTTTTGTGCTTGTCGATCTTTTTTGTATATATTTTTGAAATACGTAGTCTGATCTAAACAGTTATTAGTATGTATTGTTAGTGACTTTCTCTGCGTTCGTGCCTTTCCTTTCCATCTGTCTTTGGTGATTATTCTTCATTTCATTCCTTCTTTTCTGTTGTCTTTTCGGTATGGATTTCATATCTTGTTTATACTTTCGTACCTCATCTTCGTTTCACTTGATTCTACTTGTATACTTTGTCTTCTTTCAACACTTATACTTCCATTCTTTGTATTGTTGGAGTGGTTATATGACTTAATATAATATATCTACTTATGATAGTTGTATTTATTTTACATGTAAATGTTCTCCTTAATTGTTATCATATGGTATTGTTGATTGTTTCTCATTTTCCGAGTTCTTACTTTCCTTTATTACAGATCATTCTTCTTTTGATTGATCTTGTATTTTCTCTTTCGATCGGTTGTTTTCGGGTTGGTTTGTACTTAAAATACTTAACTTAATTTTGAAACTGATCATATTTGTATATTTATCTAATCACTTTTTATACTTAGCTGATTATGCTGGATGCTTTAGTTGCTACTTTACACTTTACTACTGATATTTTTTGTAGATATATAATTTTGATTTAAAATAAGGTAATTTTTGTAAGCATATGTAAGAACTTCATTGCCTTCTAACTTTTTTTTGCTTTTGGGAGTTAATCTTCAACAACAAAAATGATAGAATCATTTTTCCCCCCGGGGGTGTGGTAAACTGTTGCGAGTAGATCTTAGGGGAGGGGAAGTAATCTTTAGAATGCTTTTTGGACAAGTTAAATTTTGGGTTGCGGCGCTTGGATGCTCGATTAAGCTGATGCTTGTTTGACTTTATGATAGAAATATCTTCTCCTATTTTCGAGTGACAGAGTACAGAAAAGCGTGGTGAACGCTGATTATCTCAAATGTTGAGATGTATTTATTCTGTACTGTTTTGAGCTGTATGTGAATAGCTCGCAGCTAGTCTGCATGAATTATTGAGAGCTGTGTTCAAAACAGCCGAGTCTCGTGACGGGTTTTTGGCAGGACTAGTGTGTGATCCGGGGAGTCGCGTTTTGGGCGTTGACCGAGCTGGTCTAATCCCTGTGTTTTCCAAGTGTATGCCTGCGTAGTGCTTAAGAAGATGTCGACTTGTTTTCGCTGTATGTATACAGCCTATTTGATAAACTGCAGTATGGATTTGTGTAGGCCGTGATTTGTGCAGGCCATTTTTAAGAGTCTTTATAGCGCTGATATTATTATTAACTGCCGTGAGTGCAGTCTTGTGAGAATACTGAGTCGTGAGGACATTATAGGCCATGATATTATTGTTAACTGTTGTGTGCAGTCTTTATAGCGCTGATTTTATTACTAACTGCCGTGAGTGCAGTCTTGTGAGTATACTGAGTCGTGAGGACGTTATAGGCCATGATATTATTATTAACTGCTGGGTGCAGTCTTTATAGCGCTGATATTATTATTAACTGCCGTGAGCGCAGTCTTGTGAGTACACTGAGTCGTGAGGACATTATAGGCCATGATATTATTGTTAACTGCTGGGTGCACTCTTTATAGCGCTGATATTATTGTTAACTGCCGAGTGTGCAGTCTGTTGAGTGCAGCGATAATTCGTACCTTTTGCTGTAACTGCGTTTCGTTTATGTCGTCGTGTCTGTGTTGTAACGTAATAAACAGTATCGAACTGTTCCAGTCGTTTACAACCCTTTTTGTCTCCTACATATACTCTTACGTACGTACGGTGGTGTGTGACTGACTCTACATACACCCATGTCAACATTACAGACACAAGGACAGGACAGCAACACACATATATAGAATTAGCATGTGTGGCGGATGCAATTAAGAAACTGTCACCTCTGTACCGAAGTGTACTGCAAAATATAAATTTAAGCTTGTATCATCTGGTGGTTTTACTGAAAGTGTTACTGCAGAAAACAGACGGTAACAGACACATAAGAACTTAAATAAATATGAAAATAAAACCTAGGTACTTCCCTGAAGGCAAGAGATCGAAATCATATCACTATTGTTGTCCGCTTATGGACAGCGTGGCTGGAAAGGAAGTGACTTCTGCCACCGGATGTACACAATACATACTAAGAAATTAAAAAACGAAACTGAATAATAAACTACCCAAACGTAATAAAAGTGGGGACTGGAAATAGAAGAGGACAGAATAAGTGGGAGATAAATAAATATGAAATAAAAAATGTCCATAAGCGGACAGCAATAGTGATATGATTTCGATGCCTTGCCTTCAGGGAAGTACCTAGGTTTTATTTTTATATTTATTTAAGTTCTTATGTGTCCTATCTAGCCTTCACTTTCTTTCCTTTCCTGACGAAGGCCTTGTGGCCGTAACGTAGACTATTTTCTTTGTCTTTTGTCCTCGTAAGACGAATCACCTTTTTTTCGATTTTCTTTTAAACCCATCCATTGTACTCCACGTCTTACCGCAGTTCCCCTCAACTTCCTTGTTCTTTCTTTATCACCACAGAGACTCTTGTGAACTACACGGGGCCACACAGGTAAGATAGCAAAAGGTTCAAAAAAAAAAAAAAAGAGCAATAAGAACAGATATGCGTGCTTACCTATTGCAAAGTCTCTGGTCTCGTGTTACCCTTTATTTGATATCTTTTTTTAGTGAAATACGACATTGAGTACAATCATATTATAACATATCAACACACAAAGCTAGTCTGATAAATAAGCAGGTGTGATACGCTGTGCTGGGAAGCGACAAATGCAAAATGTACACTATACGGTTAATAATAGACAAGTGTGTAATGATAAAAATAAAAGCTATATATTTGGCTAAACATTATAAACAGCTATATTTATTAGCTAAGATATTAATTAATTAATTATTAATGTAACAGTATCAATGAAAATATAAAATATATCGTTGCATTAGGGCTACTTTATTGCAGCTCCACTTTTGGCCAAGACTGACCTGAGGTCCTAAATCGTCATGGTAGGGGGTAAAAGTTTACATACTCATTGAGGCATATTGGGAATATGGTGTTAGGCCTATAATTTCTTGACAATACGGCACACTAGTGGTTATGTGACCAGCATCACGCCGGCAGCCTTAACATTTCCAGAGTGGTACCCAGTTTATCATGAGGCTGGGTCGACCCTGGAGACGTTTGCAGTTTTTTAAAAAAATATCCCATTTCAACTGTGGATGAAACCATGGACCACAGAGCCAGTGCACTACTCCACTGCTCCACTAAATCGACATTAAATAAATCTAATCTCGCATCCTACACAATATCTTACAATTAACAATTTGGATCATCACGCAAAATTTCATTTTAACGTGAGATACCGTTTTCAACTAGCACAGTGTTTGTTTGAAACAAAGAACAAAATAATATCAGCATCACATTGGACAAACACAGATCAGGAAGTGTAAGCAGCTGAACCAAAGAATAAAATAAAATAAAGACACACACACACACACACACACCGTTACATTATTAACATAAGGAGGAATAGGAAGATCTGTGTTAGAAATGTATTCATATCGGACAACAACTAACTTTGACGACATCCTTCCCCTTGAAATCCTGCAGCACATCCCGAGGGACATCCTCCAGTGCTGATAAAACATGTTTCCGATGGGACGTTACAGTTACAGGTGTTCTCACAGTCTCGGCCGTAGCGACCATCTGGGCATACAGAGTCTGCGGGTGCATGAGAAATAATTATGTTATTTAGATATAATTATCCTTCATCAGCTACGTTCGTTGCTCGTATTTCTTTATAACTTTAGATTGATTTACCTCTTTAGTATCTTTCTATTGTTTGAACATACTTTGTTCTGATACGAACAGAGAAATAAACATTAAAGAAAATCCGATGCCTGTGAATAGTAACCAGTTTACAAAATATACGTAAATGGAAGGCATTCCTAAGAAAGAGAGAAAGAAAACCAGACAAGAAAGAACGTCTTTTTCTTCGTCGTTGACTCTTAGATAACAACATCTATCTCTCTTACATGCTGGCGGCCAGTCTCAGGCTTCTCTCGTCCCCATACAGTTTATCCCTCACCTGGGTTTGGGGACGGCCACACTGCCACCCTGCTCCTTTCATGCAGCCAACTGTTTGAGAGTACATGTTCTACTCTTTGTTTGTCCTGCCCAGTTTGACACATACATATGTCTGTCAGATTTTCAGTTTGTTGAACAGTTGGTAACTGAGTCTGCAATGGCTGGTTCTTAGATAAGATAGCAAGTAAGAAAGAAGACACCGGAAAACAGAAAAGTTACAAGAGATGAGCACTCAAGTTAATTCTAAGCAGGGACCATTTGAAAGCGTGCCATCGCCTCGCTGCGTGAGAGAATCGTGATAACGAAAAGACCAATAAGCACCCGATATTACTCTTTCGCTATGATATTCGAGTTATTCGTGATTATACTCAACTTTTGTCATTTAGCGGATTCACAGAGCATATGAATATAACACAACGACACCTTGACTGGGTGGGTGCCGGAACCGATCACAGAACCAGTTTCTTGAATGTTCATTAAGTAGAACTATTACTTAGGTCAGGGGTCCCCAAACTATTTTGTATATCGACCCGTCCATGGAATCCTTGATCCTTAATCGATTCCAGGAAAAAAAATTAATAAATAAAATAAGGAAGCGATTATAGAGGCACAATAAATTAACATGACCTTTTTATTGAACTAGTTAAATTCATTAATGGGAAGGATGTGGCTGATGAGCATTAACAAAGGCATTAATATTTGGTTGGAGATTGGTGAGTTTTAGTTGTATGTCACCACGCTCTTCCAGGTTCAGTCTGTTCCTTTGCTTTGATAAAACTGCATATGCATGGAAAAAGCTAGAATAAAGATAAACGAATTTGGGAATGTAAGTATAAACGGCTAAACTTGCTGCATAAAGTTTGGGATATTTTGTAGCAGTATTTATGTTACTTCAATGTTCACTGACTGTTTTGTTGTTGAACAATGATTTAGCTTGGAGATCCAAACACATATTAGTGAGTTCATCTTGTAGGGGAAATTCAATGATTGCATTTTCTATTTAGATATTAAACGGCGTGACAATCCAGTCAGGTACATTCATTTTCTCCAGGTGATGAAAGCTTAGTTGAAAGTCTTCCCTTCGTTTTTTATGTGATTTGCGACAAGATATGACACAAACATTTAACAGCCCTTGTGAACACTTCCAGAAGTAAAATTGAGTCACAGCTGGCATTCTTATCTCTTACATGACTGCCAGCTTTCAACCAAAAAAATGTTTACTCGACCCCAGATCGACCGCCTGGGGCTTATCGACCACCGCCACCCAAATGTCGATATCGTCTCTTGGGGGTCGATATCGACCATTATGTGGACCCCTGACAGGTAATGCTCACCTTCATAGGGGAAATTCTACATTCTATGTCAGCTAAAACCCTTAGGGACTATGTTTTTTCCTCCTCTCCATCGAGAGAATACTGTACAATTCTAAAGTGGAATGGGGGAAAAAAAAAGGGGAAAAAAAAACAAATAGTAATGCGTCTTACAAGGAGAAAGGACAAGAAAAACCTACGTTGCGGCCACAAGGCCTTCGTCAGGGACAGACAAACAAGTCTTACGGCAGTTCTCCTCATATACTTACAATTCTAAAGCACAGTTGATGCCTCTGAAGTATTTAATTGACGGTGAAAACATTACAAGACTGGTAGATCAAATAAAAATATATAGTAAAATAACTTATAGTGTCAACTGCAACCTAGTTAATATTTTTTTTCTTCGACTTTCCAGGAGAAACAGGAATAACAATTTTGGTCTTTATCATATCAGCGCACGTAAGATGAAATAACAAGGTTGTAATTTCAGTAGCAACTTCATGAACCACAACTACTCTGTTGCTAGGTGAACGCACAGCCCATTCAGTGTTCAATCTGCTTATGAATTTAGGTGCACTGAAACCTCTTTTATTATCAACAAAGGAACAGATCTGATAAACGTTGTCCAGAAGTGGGCAATTAGCATCTGAAATGCCAGTATCACATGAGTGAAAACTAGGCTTTGAACGGAATACTCAAGGACCCATAAGAGCAGTTCAGGCCGGTACTAAATATAGTTACCAAATCTTCTTCTATACGGAGCAAGGTAGACATTGAAGCTTTCAGCGAACATGAGAGCTCATTTAAACGGAGATATATTATTAGCAAATCTGTAAAATTACGTGTAGAAACAGGTGACAGCAGAAAATATGAAAGGAAATGTGACACTAAAATGACTGGTTACGTGCGCCGTATGATTCATTCTTTTGAAACGATAAGTACCAGTTTTTACAAATGACTTGCCACAGCTTAACCAGCAGTCCCAGAAATGGATATGTGACTCAAGCACCCAAACAAAATAAGGTAATAACTCTAGACTACATGAGGCAATAACCCAAGCTAAATAAGGTAATACCTCTAGTAATATGATATTTGTATGGGGACTGAGTAGCTAGAATATCACATCTAAACCCGAAACACTGAACAACATATGTCTCTATCACAGCCTTTGCATAAGATGAATAGATGTAATAACGTACAACGACTGTAGAAGAGAAACATTCGCCAACCAGCAAGGTTGAAAATTGAAGACAGAAGGCGGAGACGCAGGTGACATACTCTGATAGCATTAAATAGTTCCAAGATATTTGCCTTATTTTTTGTTTGTTTGTTTGTTTGTTTTTGTTTTTTTGGAAGCGCTGTATAATTTATACAAATGTCAGTAAATCTAATGACCAACCCTTTATACACAACATTCACTCACTATTCGTATTCGTATTCGGTCGAATAATTGAAGCCTTCTATTCGAATTCGGCCGAACAGTAGAAACCGCTATTCGTGCATCCTATTAACGACAATGATTTGTGACGAAACGGGGCGACCTCTATCTATCTTTGGTTCTCTCCAGCTGTATCGGTACATTTGTGATACTGATTTCTATAAGGTGCTGTCAATTATAGGACTTTTCTTTCTTTCTTTCTTGCTTTCTTTATTTGTCTGCTAAGTAGCAGATATGTGATTTTATCAAATCATCCTGTAGGTGATAAATACCACACTTATGACACTCCTTGCAGATGTCACCGGTTTGATACCCGGCCATCCCACCCTACGAGGATATGAGATAAGATAGTTGCCGGCGCATTTAGATTGAACCGCTGATAGACGACATTACCGCTTGTGTGACACCTGTGGGCAGACAAGAGTGATCTGACCGCTTCCGGTCACTTGTTAAAAAGTAATCACGGATTTAGTACATTTTAGACAGTGAGTCTACAAATGTGTTTGTGAAAGCGTATGCAAGACAACAGATGTCCATATATGGTAATACGTGACCTTTGCAGGCACGCACCTTATTTCACGTGGGAATATTTTGAAATATCGCACCCTATCTGTGTCGTGATTTGGTATGTCTTACACCACGTTCATATTTACCGCACGCAATACTATAGGAAAACTGACCGATACAATAACCAATGAAAACGCTCCTTTTTCTTGTGTGTATAATGAAACCTTTAAGGCTTAACATAGAGGCCCATTTTGTGTAAATGATAGTAAGAATTTATTTAATTTCTTAATGACTAAAGATGTTTAAACGGAGAGGTATAGATACTTCAACAACGGGAATGTTACTTGAGGGGTAGGTGCACAGACTTCCTCGAATAGTCGTTCAATTATAAAGAAAAATCGTTTAAAATGACATCTATACATCAGGGTAGTCCCCAATTTAGTTAGTTAAAGTCTGCATAGATTTAAATACATTTTGCTAACTAAACAATTATTAGATAGGAAGGTAGAGATAAATTCACAGTATAATTCTAACTTTAAATGATCAAAATCGGCCCATGATTAGGAGAGATATTAAATATTTAAAATTTTGCACATTGAAGAAGAAGGCAGAAATCACTTCAATTTTAGATTCCTAACGCCGTTTTTACCCCATGCCATCCGAGAGGGAGGGTGCGGTACTATAAAAGTCCTTGAACTTGGCTGTTTTGATGCCACAACTTTTTCAAACACATCATCATCTCATCTCATCTCAACCCATAACCCGTCATGGGTCGTAGGGGTGCCATGATGGAAGCATCAGCAGACAGGGTCCTCCACTGCTCTCTATTCTCAGCAATGCGTACAAGTGTGGAGAAACCGTGTCCTGCCCATTCTTTGATGTTATCAGCCCAGGATTTTCTTTGCCTTCCTCTTCTCCGTTTACCTTCGACTGTTCCCTGGAGGATCGTTTTCGAAAGGGAGTCATGACGAGTTACATGCCCAAACCAGGCAAGCTTTCGACGTTTCACTATTGACAAAAGTGGTTCTTGATGGCCTGCATAGGTGTTTATCTTCTCTCTAACATAGACATTTGTTTTGTGCTCTTTATAGCAAATGAGCAAAACACAAGTTGAACAGAATAGAGCGGTAAACGTGTGCTGTCAAATACTTTGCCACTGTATCTGCATAGCAGACCTAGATACCTATTAACAGCCTGTTACAGCGTATGTGTATTGCCTGAGGGTTTTATCCTGCAATTACCAAGAGTGTACGAGACATCCACTTCTGTAAGACTCTGTGGTGCAAACGTTCTCAAGTTACATAGAACTAGACACCCTGTTTTCCCCGGCCTGGAGATCCAGACATTGAGTGATCCTGGCTATAGTTGGAGGCTTCTCATTTTACCAGATAAGTGGAAACACAATTCCACTGGTCAGCCTATCCAGAAACATTATCAAATAAAAAAAATACAAATAACAAAAACAGTTAGAGTGATGACTGATGAAGGACTTTATTAAATTAAGATACATCACGTCACAGTCCAGCAAAAGTGATAACTATATGTGAAATAAAAAATTGACATTTTAAATATAACTTTATTATATTGAAGTATGGTGGAAATGACATTCCATGTGTATTTTTTTTTTTTTTTTAAACTTTTGAAATTCTTTATCATTTTCCTAACCGAAAAGAGAAACGGTATAGGATCAATAAATCGTAAATATATTTATATAATCAGCCTTGCTTAATTATTTTATTTGAGATAAGGTTCTCATAAGCACATTAAAAACGCACCACCTGTATAATCCAGGAACAGAGTGTGAAATGTAAATATAAGTGTTTACAAGTTTACGAATTTGGAATCTTTATTCATTTTCCTATGAATCCATGCTGGTCATTATTTAGTACATTTGATTGTTATGAAATTCATTGCATTCTGTGCAGGCAAGGGAGAAAACCAAAAATGCAACCAATAAAAAAATTCATTCACACTATCCTCAGTATCTGGTATGTCCACCGTGTGCTTGCAAACAAGCTTGGCAGCGACTCCGGATGGAACGCACAAGTCTCTGACGGAAATTCCGGGGAATCAAATCCCATTCCACCTTCACATATCTAGGATGCATAGTAACACCAGACGGCGGGGCAGGCAAAGACATCAACATCAGAATGAATAAGGCAAGAACAGCCTTTTTTAGCCTAAACAACATCTGGAAGTCCTCTCAATACAGCACAAGCACAAAATTAAGATTATATCAGAGCTGTGTGCTTTCTGTGCTTCTCTATGGTGCGGAATGCTGGAGAGTTACAGAGAAGGAAATGTCGAAATTGTCCTCTTTTCACACAACATGCCAAAGAAAAATTCACCGAATCTTTTGGCCGAATACCATCACCAACCAAGATCTGCTTACTCAGAGCAAGCAAGAGGACATGCACACCATCATAGCTGGCAGACGCTGGAGCTGGGTTGGCCATGTCCTCAGAAGAGACCCCGATGCCATCACAAGAACAGCTATACTTTGGACCCCTGAAGGAAAAAGAAAGAGAGGCCGATCAAAAACAACCTGGCGGAGGACTGTGGAGGCTGAGATGCTAAAAATGAACCAGAGTTGGGGCACTCTACGAAGGATGGCCCCCGACCGAGCAAAGTGGAATCAATTTGTTGTTTCCCTACAAGACGCCACTAGGCGTGATAGCCACTGACTGCTTTGACGGTCGGCGGCTAACGATCAAAGATGAAGAAGAAATCCCATTCACGTGTAAGAGCAGCTTCGAGCTGTTGCAGATTAGCTGGAGAACCTTGCCTGTAGACTCTGCGTCCAAGCTCGTCCCACAGATGTCTGGTGATAGGGCAGGCCCAATCAATCATCACAATGTTCTGCTGCTGTAGATATTGCTGCGTAATGCATGCGGTGTGCGCACGTGCGTTATCCTGCTGGAGTAGCTGCAAGTCTGGATAATTTGTGAACGCAGGAGCAACCAATGCATCCAGAACCTCATCATCTCGATATGTCACAGCATTAACATTTCCACGGAAGACGTGAAGAGGCAAGCGATGATGAAAACTGAATCCTCCCCAAATGTGAATACTGCCCCACCTCCAAATCGGTTGTGCTGACGAACACAGCAAATCTGCAAAGCGCTCTCCACACCGTCGCCCAAATCCGCAAGTAGTATACAAAGCGCAAAACGAGGCAGATTCTGCAGGCGCGCTGCAGGCGCGTGACTTTTTATATAGGAAAAATTCTGCAGGCGCGCTGCAGGCGCAAGATGGCGGGATGACTTTTTATATAAGGAAAATGTGCAGGCGCGCTGCAGGCGTTGAGCGTGACTTTTATATAGAGATATATTAGTTCGATAATGGTGGTGTTGTTTTAGATAACAAGAAGACGTTATTTATAGACAACAAGAAGCCTTTTAGACAATAGGAAGACTTTGAGACTTGAGATAACAAGAAGACGATATATTTAGATAATATATTTAGACAATAGGAAGACGATAATAGGTATATTTAGACAAACAAGAAGACGATATATTTAGACAATAGGAAGACGATATTTATAGAACAGTTATACGAACAGTTAGACATATATTTAGACATACGAACAGTTAGACATATAGTACCACAGTTATATATATAGGTAACAAAAAAGAATTTTAGTTAATATATTTTTATTTTTTCAAATTGTTATATTGGTAAGATTCGTAATTTTTCAAATAACATTATCAAACATTGACATTGTACAATTGTCAAATATCACATATGAATATACATTGTGCAGTAATTTTTTATCAAATCACAATATTGTACAATTGAAAAATAATACATATAGGTGTATTATATTGGAAAGATGTATGTTAAAAATATACATTATCACAGTTTTTTTATACAATATTTACAATAAATATATCACACCTGCAGGCCAGACCTTGAGGGATATGTGTCGTCACGTCGTAAGAAATAGGGAGATGTGTGTTGTGTATACCTGTGGGTATCTGTGTATTGGATATGTCTAGGTATATGAAAGAGACAGAGAGTTTAGATGTTGAGGGGTGAGGTGGTGACGTTGTCGGGATGTACCTGTCGTTTAATGTAGAAGTAAGATAGGGCGTTGCGGTGTTGTTCGTAAGTGTAGATGGAGGATTTGTGTGCACGGAACCCGATATTTTTCCCACCCTGTGCTTGTTGTGTGTTGAGGACTTCTAAGAATGTGTGTTTGTCTACTTTGTTGTGGTGTTTGTTGAGTCCTTTGGTGGTTGTTTTGTCATATTCCCCAAAACAGTGATACGTCTTGCTGCACAGCGAAATCATCCCGCTGCCTTCGTACTCTAATTTAAAAAGGCCCGGTGTCCGTTTGTCGAATAATTTTTGAGCGCGGCATTTGTGACAAAGGGCGCGCGTTTTACCCTCGCTAGCTACAAAGTCGGCTCTATGGTCGGGACATACCTCGGCGGGGAACCATTGGTGGTAGGAACTATAAAATTCGCGTCGCATAGCGGGCTTAACAACGTCCGCTAAGTTACTCGCGCTAAGGGCCAAGTAAAGGCTGTCTGTGCCCATCTCACATAATTGAAAATCTGACCTATCTACAAATTTATCTAAACAGTCGTAATAAAACTCTAACATGCGTAATTTAGCGTATTGATACACGAAAAAACCTATCTGGACGGGCAGGTCCCAACTAATAATCTTTTTAAGTTTTTCTACTTCAAATATATCCTCAGTCACTAAAGTCATTTTCCTAAAGCGGGGGCAGCTTATTAGGTCAGAGGTACCCTCTCCCGTCTTGTACGAGACATCCACATGCTTCGCCTTATTGGTCAACGTTTTACCATAGGCGGCGTTACCCAACAGTTTCATAGTTTCGCTGGTAATGGCGTAGGCAGGATCTGTATCACCTTGTCGACGCGCGTTCGAAACAGTGTCCCCAAACTGCTTGAAACACGTCACAGGTGGATATTCAATCACCTGGTAAATACAGGTGACTTCTAAGCCTTTGGTTAGGTACCACCGAAGCAAAGGTGTTGTCAACAGAATCTTTTTGCCCACATAACTCCCGATCAACGTCCGCCTGGGGGTAGTCAGAAGTTTATGTTTGTCGGCGTATTCCCGCATGAAAGGCCCAATATCTTCCCGCGTGACGTCGACATTCTTAAAAATGGGCGTCATTTCAGAGAAATGTTCTTTTAGAGAGTCGGGGACATGTATGTCACACTCGACTAGACCAAACAAGGTCTCGTCTAGCACCGAAGCGAGAATATTTTCTTTTGTCAGCGGGTACCAACATTTGGTGTAAGATGGTTTCTTGGTAGGGAAGGTGGCGTTCAGAAAACGACGGATTGATGGGTCGGTTTTCTTCAATGCCTGCCACTCGCATTCCCACATTTCTACCAAGGTGACGGCGCATTCCTTCCTCAAATAAGAGCCAATGATCAGTGTCGCTGCGTACAACTCAGCCAATGGTATGTTGTTGACTGGGTTAACGTCACGACCGGTGGTTAGTGGGCAGTTAGGGTGGCCGTAGAATAGACAACCATGGAACTGGTAGGCGGTACGAGAGTCTTTATCCCAACCGTCTACCCTAATGTGCCTATCACCCAACGACATCTCACGCCCGTTAAACTGGGTTTTTACGGTCACGTTATTTTGGTGCGAGACCCAAGCCAAATAATCGCGGCACTGTACGGTATATTTATGGAGTTTGTGGTGCTTGAAACCATCCTCCCTGTACCGTCTTACGGGAAAGTCAGTGGACATTTTCTGCATTATCGCCCACAAATAAAGGGCGTTGGCATCAAAACCTTTAATGGATTGGGTCATCTTGCCACCTCTAATGCAAGTTTTGCCTTGCTCGTGGAACCTGTGAAAAATAATTGAGGGTCCCCCAACTATATTTTGGCGCAAGGTGTTATGTAAATCTGCCTCCCGCTCCGTGCATAACGAAAACGAGACGTTGGACGGGAGTGTTTTGAATAGGTATTTTAACGTGACACCGGGCACGGAAATCGCATCTGTAAACATATCTAGGCCTAGGTCCGCGTAAAAACAAACTTGTTGGTCTAACTCTGCTAGGAAGGGGACCACGTCTTTATTATTGTACCACGTCAGAAAGTCGCGCAACGAGGTCATGGGGTTCTCGGTCCACACCTTCTGGCATTCGGCGTACTCGTCGACGGAAATATTAGTATTTTTTAGGGCGGAAAAAAATGCCGAGTGGGATGGTAGCGCCGTTTCGTCTATTTTTGCTAAATCGGTAATATATTCGTAACAGAAAAAGCCTTTGGTTTCTTTAACGTTGTACGCTGCAAGATATTTGCTATAACTAAAACCGGGGGCTAGGTAGTTGATTATATCTAAAAACTTTAACTCGCTAGTGGCAATACACATAAAATTATTGTTTCTCTTCACTAAAAAGTTGAAGTCTTCCTCCATGAAATATTGGATGAGGTACGGTTTGATTACGTTAACGGCGTACTTGCCCGAATTGAAACCTAATACGGGTAGCTGCCCCAAATAACCCTCTAATCTACCAAGGAGCTCCCCTGAATTACCGAGTTGCGTGCAAACATCATCGAAATACGCACGCAGAATCTCATAAGAGGCCTCGGAAATTTTGATCAGATAATCAGCCATCCTATTTACCAATTCTTGTGGATCCCCCTTTGTGATAAAACACACGGGGGGTTCAAAACCGGGGACGTTAGAAGCCACCGAACACGACAGGGGCACGTGTTTGGCCGTGTAGGTAGTGGCACTACCACTTGACTCTAGGCTGTTCTCAAAATAACTGTTCAAAGTCAAATGTGGCTCGATACGGGAAGACGAATTTTGTGTCGACATCTATTCCCAGCTCATTGATTAATTCCCAAACCGTATCTGGTGGGGAATACACACCACCTTTAAATATTTCTCTTCTCTTAGACCCGGTACAAGTCTCTTCATGGCGCTCCATAAGCCAATACCTCTCCCACAACTTGCCGCATTTGGGACACGAAAAAGAGTTACTGGGCCTATCGATATCTGTAATGTACATAAAATGGTTCTTAAACATTAAAAGACGCAACATATCTGGAAAACTATCGCTACCTCTAAGTATGGGGGTCAGGGTCTGCGCGTTATCAAATTCGAATACGTCAATATTTACTTTAAAACATTTTTCTAATTCGGGCATATCGATTAAACTAACCCCGGGGAAATCGATGAGGGACGTTAGTCCCTGCTGTGTTTGCCACTGTTCGACTAGCCGGCGCGTCGGTTTTCTAACATCTTTAACGGCACCACCCCTAAAAACGGCTAAACATCTAAAAAAGCAAAAGTTATCACTGTATGGTTGTAAGCTTGAGTCCTGTTGTAGTGTATTGATGTGGTGATTGTTGGTGATAAAGGATGGAATGTCTTGTAAGCAGCAGCCAATGGGATGATCTTGAATGTGATATATATAGAAAGACGTGGCTGGAATTGCTTCGACAAAATATTTTGTGTCTGGTCTGTTTAACTGTGCCTGTGTGACAATATCGCTATCGTTTAATTTTGAGACAAAAGATTTGAAATCTGTAATGTTGTTGACTAGGTGAGGTTGATCTAAGACGACTGCATTGTTATGAGAAGAGTGAAAAAATCTTAATTCTCGAGTTTCTCTGTGTCCTAAAACGATGTGGAAACTGTAGTTTATTTTGAAGCGTTTTGTTTGTTTTGTGAAGATTGGTGTCAAGAGACGGGCCCAGTCGATATTTTTGTTATTGTGATAGAATGAGAAAGTTGATAAATATTTATGTTTGTTTGCGTGTGTTTTGATCGCCTGCTAGTTATCAGTGTAGATTTGTCTTATGTCAGCTGGTAGGTCATCTAACGAGTCTTCTTCGGAGGATAGACGGGGTTTTTTCCTAGGGATTTCGTTACTGGTCATGGGACGTTTCTTGGTCTGGCCTGCAGCATTTGAAGGGGGAATTGTTGAAGAGGAGGCTGGGATGGGACTTGATGAATATGGGCCTGGTGGTAGTATGGTAGTTGTTGTGGTGCCTGCTGCAGCAGATGATGTTGATTGGTGCGTCGATGATGATGCTGTCTGTTGGTGTACCGATCTTGAGTCTGTTGTTGCTGTGGGGCATGATGCTGTGGGGCTTGTTTCGGCGCCTGCTGGGTTCTGTGTTGAGGTCGAAAGCTGGGTAGTGGTGGGGTGTTGGCGGTTTCTGTGGACACGTAAGCTGGTGCCTCGGGTAAGGTCTTTCCCACAGACCTCATAAGAAAAACGAGGTATAGAGTGCACGGTTTTTATGTGCTGTAAGTAATTATCATGGCGGGTGAATGTCTTGTTGCATCGGGCACACGTCAGACTGTGCCCAGCTGCAGTGGTGGTCCCCACGAGGGTGTCTATATCGGGTATTCGTGTAGCGACCCCCGGTGCAGTGGCTTCCACTGTGGGGGATCTCGGGGCCGCTGGGCCATGAAAGACCTCTATATGATGTTGCAACGTGTCACGACTTGTGAAGACTTGAGGACAGACACGGCAGGGGTGATGTTGGTCTGTGTGGACTGTGCGCGTATGTCTGGTTAGGTCACGACTCCTCGTAAAAGAGCTATTGCACTGTGCACAACCATATCTTTGAGTTGAAGACATCTGTTGAATAGAAGAGGAACAAGAAAACATTACTCACACATAAAATTAAATATAACAACATATATGTAACAATCAGTTAAATAAGACACAGACAAGCTGAGAAAGAAAGAAAGAAAGAAAGAAAGAGAGAGAGAGAGACTGAGAAAGAAAGAGAGAGAGTTAGAGAGAGAGAGCGAGAGAGAGAGAGAGAGCGAGAGAGAAAGAGAGAGAGAGAGAGAGAGAGAGAGAGAGCGCGAGAAAGAGAATAAACAGGTAAATAAAACACAGTGTTATTTCTTATTCTGTGTGAAAGAAATTTTGTTCTTTAACGTATCAGAAATACACCGCGCGCGCTGTGGCAGAAAAGATATTGATTTAAAACCCAGTCTGTTCGCGACCCAAGTTACGATCTGCCCTGACGTTTAAGATAATGGAGATATAAGTTTTATTAACGTGTTTGGTCGTTTGCACCATGATTGTTGGTTATAGCAAGGCGTCTGTCCTTGTGTAGTTCGGTACTGTTAAATCCAAAAAATATGCTATGTTCTAAATATTCTTTTTAAGGTGATAAAGTGTTTATTAATTTTTGCGTTATCGGTTTCTGTATTTTTGTATTTGTTATGTTAACACACAAAAAATAAACCTTGCAAAAATAAAATGAACAAAGCACTTGTCTAACAATAGGTGACAAACAAGGATAAGATTTAAACTAAGGAAAATTATTAGACTATAGTACATAATAAATCGGGTAAGTCTTAACTTATCGAAAATCAACCGTTCTTTAAAAATGACGTGTAAGAATTTAACATAACACACACACACAGATAAAAATAACAATTTAGTTTCGGAGTTAACATCTTAACAAACAAATATTTTTAAATAGCGGCTAGACTAATTATAATTTGAAACAGATTTTTAGCAACACTAGCTAGTGAAAAAAAAAACAAAAAAAAAAACGAATACACAGACATGTTTAGAACTTTGCGTAGGTTATTTTTCCAGTCTCTGTTAAGAAAATACGCCTAGCGAACAACACACGACCAGATATTTAAATACAGAAATAACAGACATATATCTTTTAAATAACAAAGATATTTAACATTCTAACAAATAAACAAAAATACATACCATGTAAGAGTCAACGTTATTGGTGGTCTGGTGGTTGATATGAGAAGTCAAAACGCTTGGTTTTTTTTTTTTTTCTTTTTCAGAAGGCTTCAAAAACGGCTGGTCTTTCAGAGATCTGTACGCGGCAAGGTTCTGTTAGTTGAATGATTTGTCTAGAGAGAGTATGTTTCCTTATATCGCGATTTGGAAAAAGTCCACGCATGTATGAATACACAATCTGTTTCAGAAAATAACTGACTTCGACGGACCTAATGTATACTCACCTGGTGGCGGACGTGCACTGTAGGGTGTGAATTGTCACGTAACGATAATGGGATCGATAGAGGGTGTTTAAGAAGTATCTAATCAGCAGCAATGTTTAATCACCATAATTTCCATCTGTTCTGAAAGAGATCTTTTCACATTGTAATAAAATAATTAGAGAAATAACCCAACTGCTCACACGTGGCCGCATTAGACAAACAATGCAGCTGGTCATACGTGTCCGGCTTGGACATTTAGAGCACACACGATTATTGATCCCCATCGAAAACCGGTTAGCAGTCATTACCCCACCGTTAAGTACGGACAGATGCGAATAATTTGTGGTCTGTTTTGGCACGTTCCACCATAAAATAGCGATCTTTATTTGTGATACCGCACGTGCAGATGTGTCGACAAGAAAAAAGGGCACAGATGTGGACAGCATCGCTAGAATGTTTTTTGCGACCAACCATTTTAACAAAGGTTTACAAAAATAAATAGAGTATCTAACAAGTATTTGAAATAAACTTAACAATAAAGTGAGAAACACAGATAAGGTTTAAACTGTTGGATATATTCTTTAGACTTTTTCCTAGCGAAAGACACACATATTTTTTAGACTATATTCTTATCTAAACCATATACACATATATTAAAGTGAAATGTAAGAATAGTAGAAAGAGAAACGAAGACATCAAAATCAACCATTCTTTAAAAATTATATGTAGGATTTTAACAAACAAAAATCCCCAGAGATATTTATGTTAACTTTTAACACATGAATTCGGAAAACATACACTTATATATATACATATATATATATATACATATATATACATATATATATACAAAACTGTATCGCATGCCATAGAAGTATATATATATACAAAACTGTATCGCATGCCATAGAAGTATATATATATATATATATATATATATATATATACTTCTATGGCATGCAATACAGTTTTGTATATATATATGTATATATATGTATATATATATATATATGTATATATATAAGTGTATGTTTTCCGAATTCATGTGTTAAAAGTTAACATAAATATCTCTGGGGATTTTTGTTTGTTAAAATCCTACATATCATTTTTAAAGAATGGTTGATTTTGATGTCTTCGTTTCTCTTTCTACTATTCTTACATTTCACTTTAATATATGTGTATATGGTTTAGATAAGAATATAGTCTAAAAAATATGTGTGTCTTTCGCTAGGAAAAAGTCTAAAGAATATATCCAACAGTTTAAACCTTATCTGTGTTTCTCACTTTATTGTTAAGTTTATTTCAAATACTTGTTAGATACTCTATTTATTTTTGTAAACCTTTGTTAAAATGGTTGGTCGCAAAAAACATTCTAGCGATGCTGTCCACATCTGTGCCCTTTTTTCTTGTCGGCACATCTACGCGTGCGGTATCACAAATAAAGATCGCTATTTTATGGTGGAACGTGCCAAAATAGACCTCAAATTATTCACATCTGTCCGTAAGTAAATAACTGGGTAATGATTGCTAACGGGTTTTCGATGGGGATCAATAATCGTGCGTGCTCTAAATGTCCAAGCCGGACACGTATGACCAACTGCATTGTTTGTCTAATGCGGACACGTATGAACAGTTGGGTTATTTCTCTAATTATTTTATTACAATGTGAAAAAATCTCTTTCAGAACAGATGGAAATTACACCTGCACTGATTAAACATTGCTGCTGATTAGATAATTCTTAAACACCCTCTATCGATCCCATTATCGTTACGTGACAATTCACACCCTACAGTGCACGTCCGCCACCAGGTGAGTATACATTAGGTCCGTCGAAGTCAGGTATTTTCTGAAACAGATTGTGTATTCACACGCGCGCGGACTTTTTCCAAATCGCGATATAAGGAAACATACTCTCTCTAGACAACTCATTCAACTAACAGAACCTTGCCGCGTACAGATCGCTGAAAGACCAGCCGTTTTTGAAGCCTTCTGAAAAAAAGCACTTGTTTTGTCTTCTCATATCAACCACCAGACCACCAATAACGTTGACTCTTACATGGTATGTATTTTTGTTTAATTGTTAGAATGTTAAATATCTTTGTTATTTAAAAGATATATGTCTGTTATTTCTCTATTTAAAAAAATATCTGGTCGTGTGTTGTTCGCTAGGCGTATTTTCTTAACAGAGACTGGAAAAATAACCTACGCATAGTTCTAAACATGTCTGTGTATTCGTTTTTTTTTTTTTGTTTTTTTTTTCACTAGCTAGTGTTGCTAAAAATCTGTTTCAAATTATAATTAGTCTAGCCGCTATTTAAAAATATTTGTTTGTTAAGATGTTAACTCCGAAACTAAATTGTTATTTTTATCTGTGTGTGTGTGTTATGTTAAATTCTTACACGTCATTTTTAAAGAACGGTTGATTTTCGATAAGTTAAGACTTACCCGATTTATTATGTACTATAGTCTAATAATTTTCCTTAGTTTAAATCTTATCCTTGTTTGTCACCTATTGTTAGACAAGTGCTTTGTTCATTTTATTTTTGCAAGGTTTATTTTTTGTGTGTTAACATAACAAATACAAAAATACAGAAACCGATAACGCAAAAATTAATAAACACTTTATCACCTTAAAAAGAATATTTAGAACATAGCATATTTTTTTGGATTTAACAGTACCGAACTACACAAGGACAGACGCCTTGCTATAACCAACAATCATGGTGCAAACGACCAAACACGTTAATAAAACTTATATCTCCATTATCTTAAACGTCAGGGCAGATCGTAACTTGGGTCGCGAACAGACTGGGTTTTAAATCAATATCTTTTCTGCCACAGCGCGCGCGGTGTATTTCTGATACGTTAAAGAACAAAATTTCTTTCACACAGAATAAGAAATAAGACTGTTTTATTTACCTGTTTATTCTCTTTCTCGCGCTCTCTCTCTCGCTCTCTCTCTCTCTCTCTCTCTCTCTTTCTCTCTCGCTCTCTCTCTCTCTTGCTCTCTCTCTCTCTAACTCTCTCTCTTTCTTTCTCAGTCTCTCTCTCTCTCTTTCTTTCTTTCTTTCTTTCTTTCTCAGCTTGTCTGTGTCTTATTTAACTGATTGTTACATAAATGTTGTTATATTTAATTTTATGTGTGAGTAATGTTTTCTTGTTCCTCTTCTATTCAACAGATGTCTTCAACTCAAAGATATGGTTGTGCACAGTGCAATAGCTCTTTTACGAGGAGTCGTGACCTAACCAGACATACGCGCACAGTCCATACAGACCAACATCACCCCTGCCGTGTCTGTCCTCAAGTCTTCACAGGGCTTAAAACAAGCTGATAAGTAAGTGCTTGAATTCTTCATAAAAGTGGTCGGCAGGTTACAGAATTAACGTGATCAGCGACAGCCAGTATTATTTTCGCGTACCTTAATTTCTTGTGAAGACTACCATGTGATAGAAGCTTTACTATTCTTCTATCTAATTTCTGCCAAGATTAATCTGGTGTACAAATAGACTCCATTGAAGCCTGTATTAGATACTCTTGAGTTTTGGCCATTGTTGGACCACTACTGCAAAGCAGGGGTGGCAATATGTCGTGGAATATTCTAATCCACATATATAAATTAAAACGTAAATGTAAAGCCTAACAAATAAATTTAATAAAAGAAAAGAGAAATGGTAAAAGAACAGTGCTGTCACAATGACTGTACTCGAAATCCCCTTGTTTTCTACTTCGTCTGCAAATTGTAACGCTTTCACGTTGATAGTAAAAGCCTACTGTGTCGCTGCACGCTTTCTTCAATGAAACGTGTACTGTATTTCTTTGAAAAACCTTGAGATATGCAAGCTGATCAATGACCTAGATTTAATATTTCATTCATCCCATACACGGCGTAACTAAAAAGACAGATAAAGCAGGAGAGAGAGAGAGGCGAATGAAGGCAGGAAGCATGCAATACTAAACACGCGTCGCGCGATACACAATTGCTGCCGTCACGCGTGTAAGGCCACATGCACTAACTTTTTTTCAGACGGACAGTGATAAAAACACTAACCTTCCCAGAGTTAGGTTTTAAAAAACCTGGAAAACGCTTATTAGGAAAGATGACATTAGATGGGTTTACGTTTGAAAACATGACAGTACCCAGACACCACATGGGGATGGAAGTGAACAGGAGGAGGTAGAAAATACATATTTTGAACGCAGCCACTTAGCTCTTTTAAATTTGTATATTTGGGTTCCTTAGGGCTTGCTGACAAAGAATATGTAAAACGTTACGCAAATAGTCTAGGAATTACCAAATTATAACCAAAATAAAATAGTGGGGGTGCCTGACAGCATGAAATCATTTCTGCTCATAAAATTTTTTTTTATAACGTGTTTGAAAAAACATTACGTTACGGATATAGCCTACCATGTTAACTCCTATTTGATTGGAGCGCAACAAATGTAAGACTAAACACGATTGGTCGGGCTATAAATACTATCTTGTGTTGTCAGGGGAAACGTGAAAAGGTGTACTTTTTTGAAAAGATGTGTAGACATGGTTTGATTGGGTAGAGCTGCGAATATACTCAATTCAGAGCGTCTGTTCATTGCCACATCTTGTAATAAACCTACTAAGAAGCAGTGCGTTGAGCACCAGTGTATATTTTTATAAAATAAAGCCTGGGACATCGGCAGATCGGAGTTGTGCTATGTTCATTGCCAGTCAACGAAACTGTTTATTATTTCTATGAATTGTGGTAAGCTTGAAATATTCAATATCTTTTAATGAAAATTGAATGTAAATTGATAATTTATGTCTGTATATATGTGTAGTTCAGTAGCAAACATGATGTAAAGCCTATAATGCTCCAGCCTGAACAGAAGGTGTCGGAGGAAAGTAAAACTGCATGGAATGGCCAAACAGTACACTGACACCTAGATGATTGACTAGAAAGAAATAATGCTGGAATTGCAGAGGCGTAGTAACCATTAGGGAGGGAAATACTGGTATAAAGTATTTCAGATGAAGCTGACAGTTGGCCTAACGCTCTGAACTCAATGTTTGTGATGTATTGTGCTCAGTGTAGAAAGAGAGTATAAATTAGTTATGACGTAGAAGGTACATCCTTCTTGTTTCAGGGACCGTGGTCTTAAAGTTATTGAGCAGCACCTGGCCAGAGCTTTGCTGAAGCCAGAGGTGGACAGCATACTCCTTGGTCCATATAGCAACCAGTGGGGTGGCTCCAGAACTCATTAAAGTAATCGAGCAGAGGAGTCTTTTACTGCAGTCATCACGGAAGATAAGAGAGTGTGGCCATGGAGCTCAACATTATGTACCCCATCTTAAAATGACACTGTAAAATAAAATTAAGAGGGGAATTTAATTGTTTTAATGCCAGGAACTGAGAACATCTCCAATACTAGTTCCAACAAAGACAAACTATTGAAGTCATGATGACAAATACCAACAGAGCTTGAACAAAACAAAACCAGTATTACCTCATATTACTACTACACAACTGACACACATAGGATACTAATAATAATATATGTCACTACAAGATTCATATTAATAAATTCTGTACATATAACTTGTAATTACAATTGATTGTGATTCCTGGTTCCCTTTGTATTTGAATCAGGACACATATACATTCATGACAGCATTGAATACATATTGTTATTTGAAAAGTTATCAGTGACTCCTTTAAGATATCCTCGTAGAGTGTTTTATGTATGTGAGTGTCACAGTGTTGTCAAGTGTGGTGGAATAAATTAAATTGTTTAACTGTCTGTTGTTGTTGTGACTTACACTTCATCATACACATACCCTAGACATATAACGTAGTCATCACACTATTCCAGAATAATTCTGACTGAGGTATACATATGTGGCAGCAAGTAAGGTTATCTATAATACTCTACTCTTATTAGATATAGATACCTTCACAGCTGATCTCAGTCAGTACATTAAGTCCCCTATAAATATTTATAACATCCCACTTTACCACACAATACAGTCACATGATTGAATGTTTTTAATGAATTTGGTTTACTGTTTAACGAAGGTGTGCATTTTATACAACAACATGACAAAATACGTCCCGTTTTATCTTCGTAAAGATAACTAATGCCCAAGAAAAACCAGAACCCGGGTCATCTTATATTACACCAAGGTGAAAATAAGGAAATAAACTAACGTTCTGGGGTCCGTGTAGTTCCCGGGGTCGCTAAGGAGACAAAGAAAGAGGAAGCAACTAATATGAGGTTGTGCATGGGCTGGCAACCTCATCACTTAAAATAAATTGTAACAGAAACCGCCCGCAAGAGGTTGTGAATGATTTGGTACAGGCTTCCTACACTGGGACCAGCTGTAATGGTGTCCACATGCTCCATAAGGAATGAACATGTTAATGATGAAAAAGTTGATGATGATGTATGTCAGCATAGCACAGCAGTTCAGAGAAGTCAACTATCGGGAAAGTACTAACCTCCATATGTCTCTACCTCACACAGTGTCAGAACGTCATTCTTGTTCAATTTTATCTGGATTCCTTTTATATGTTGATTCGTGTTTGTATCTATAATCTGGTAGGATTCAAGCACTCTACTGCTAACATCATTGTATTCAAATACTGAGCTTCCATTGTCAGCAAAACTCTGTAGCCGAAAGCCCTGTAATCTTACTCGGTTGGCATCTGTGTTCCAAAGAAAAACAAATATTGTAATAAAAACATGACAATAATGGCGTTTTGTGGCCAATTAAACAAAAATAAAGGCAAATATAGTCACGCAACTTTCAGCGCTGTTTGTAGAGAGAAAAGTTGAAAGAACAACTTTCTAATTATCTTCAGTGACTGAGAATGCTACAATCTGTAATTTGGTAAGTAACAAGATGAAAAGATTCATAACAGTAACACTTTCTTCTAATTATCATTCTCCTTCATCATCTGCATCGTTTTCATTCATCCATTTCCGTTTTTACTTCTTGTTTCATTCATGTACTCTTCTTCACTTCATAACCCTCCACTCCCAAAGGAGCAAAAGCCTTCAACAAATACATGCCAAGTCCTCCTGTCACGTGCCATCATCTCAAGTTCTTTCCCCGTTCTCCTCATAATTTTCACCTCGGTTTCCAGCTCTCTTCTCCATGTGCTTCTTGGTCTATCTCTGCCTCTCTTGCCTTGGGGGTTCCAGAACAAGTACTGCCTTGTAATGCTATCAACTGGTCTCCTCAGTGTGTGTCCAATCCATCGTCTTCTTCTCATCTCTTGTTCCAAAGGCACTTGTCTAGTTCTTGTCCTCAGTTCCACATTGGTAACCTTATCATACCATTTTAATCCCTCTATTCTACGCAAGCACCCATTTATGAAAGTCTGTAGCTTTTTGGTTGTTGTCTTTGTTGTTCTCCGTGTCTCAGAGCCATACAATAGGACTGACTTCACATTTGAGTTGAAGATTCTTATTTTCGTGTTGGATCCGATTTCTCTTGATCTCCATATATTTCCCGATGCAATGAAAGCTCCTCTTGCCTCTTGCATTCTTATTTTGATATCGCTGTCTGTCCCTCCAACTTTGTCTATATTACTGCCAAGATATGTGTACGATTCTACATCTTGTATTGGTGTTTCTTCAAGTTCAACACTAATATCATTACCTGCATTTATTCTCATTTTTTTGTCTTTTACCTGTGTATTTTCAGACCCAATTGCTGTGACCTCTCATCGAGTGTTTTCAATTTGTCCTGCATCTGATTACAGTTATGGGACAGACGAGCCAAGTCATCAGCAAAATCCAGATCATTCAACTGTTTAGTCAGAGTCCACTGGATTCCATTTCTGCTGTATGTTGTCGATGATCTCATTACCCAGTCTATTGCTAGTAAGAAAAGAAATGGAGACACGAGGCATCCCAGTCGCACTCCTGTTCTTATCCCAAACGGTTCTGTAAGCTGTCCTTCGTGAAGAACTCTGCATGTCATGTCTTCATATGTTTTCTTTATTAAATTAAGGATCTTCAGGGAAACTCCATAATACCTCATCAATTTCCAAAGTGATTCTCTGTCTACACTGTCAAATGCCTTTTCGCAGTCCACAAATCCGATGTATAGTGATGAATTCCATTCCAGACTTTGTTCAACTATTATTCTCAAAGTGGCTACCTGGTCTGTACATGATCTGTTTTGTCGAAAACCTGATTGTTCATCTCTCAGTTTCTTGTCTATGTACTCTTTTAATCTCTCAAGGATAATCCTGTTTAATACTTTTCCTGGCACTGATAGTAACATTATTCCTCTATAATTTGTGCACTCTTGTAAATTTCCCTTCTTAGGCAACTTAACCAGATATCCTTCCTTCCATTCTGCTGGTATCTCTTCCTTTTCCCAGACTTTACCAAGTAATTTATATAACATCTCTGTAGCCGTGTCGATATCTGCTTTGATGGCCTCTGCTGGAATGCCATCAGGTCCAGACGCTTTTCCATCTCTTAGAAGCTTTATGGCTTTCTTTATTTCTTCCTTCGTTGGTCTTTCACCGTTAATTTGTAGCTCTTCTTCTGCTGGCTGGATGTCCGGGGGGTATTGTGGAGCTGGTCTATTGAGAAGGTCCTCAAAATATTCTGTCCACCTCTTCATTTGCTCTTGTATATTGCTGAGCAGTTTTCCATTCTTGTCTTTTATGAGGCAACTTGTTTGCTTGTATTTCCCTGTTAGCTTCTTTGTGCCGCTATACAGTTCTCTCATATTTCCTTTGGCTGTAGCATCTTCTGCCTCTCTTGCCAACTCCTCAATATACTTCCTCTTGTCTCATTTGATACTTCTTTTTACTTCTTTGTTTGCTTCTATGTACACTTCTTGAGCCTTGGCTTTGGAACTTCTGGTTTTGCTTGTGTTTAAATCTGCTTTTTTGTTTTTTCTGTTTTTTATCTTATTGATGGTTTCTGTTGTTATCCAAGCTTTTTGTTGTCGTTCCCTTTTCCCCAGTATTTCTTCACATGTCTCATTCCATATAGTTGTGACCTGCTGCCAATAGTCTTCTGTATTCTCTACCTCTTCCAGCTGTTGGAGCACTTGGAATTTGTTGGATACTGTGACCGCAAATTTGTCTCTTGTTTCTTGATTTCTTAGATGTCCTACATTAAATTGTTGTCTATAATTTTGCATTGCTGCATATCTCTTGAGTTTCATTTTTACTTTGGCTATCAGAAGGTGGTGATCTGATGCCACATCTGCTCCTCTATATACCTTTACATCCTGCAATGATGATCTAAACTTCTTGTTTATGCATATATGATCAATCTGATTTTCTGTTCTATGGTCTGGTGATATCCATGTTGCCTTGTGTATTCTCTTATGTGGAAACATGCTTCCTCCTATAGCCAGTTGATTTGAAGCACAGAAGTTTGAGAATAGTTCCTCATTTTGATTCATTATTCCTAGCCCATGTTTTCCCATGACTTCTTCAAATCCGGTGTTGACTGTCCCTATCTTTGCATTCATGTCACCCATCAAAATTGTGATGTCTCTTCTCTATACTTTATTCATAATTTCCTGTAGTCTAGTATAAAATGCTTCTTTCACAGACTCTTCTTTGTCATTAGTTGGTGCATAACATTGGATGACAGTTACATGTATTTTCTTATTAGCTGTTTTAAAAGTAGCTGTTATTATTCTGGGTCCAACAGCTTCCCATTCAATGAGTGCTTTCTGTGCTTCTTTACATAACATAAAAGCTACCCCTTCACTGTGGTGTGAACTTTCGTCTTCATGTCCTGAGGACAGCACCAATTCCCCTGTGATGAGTTTCTTCCTGTCTACCCCGTTCCACTTTGTTTCACACATTCCTAGAACCTCGATTTTATATTCCCTCTTTTCTGCTGCTACTTGTGCCACTTTCCCTATTCGTTTAATGTCCGAACATTCCAGGTGCCAAATCTGGAAGTTCACCTAGAAGAAAGAAGGTTAGTCAGCAACACAGACTCCTTTCGGCTTTCTCTGTGTTGCATCATATGCCTCCCTGCAAGAGGACCTTCCCCTGTCTTGGATGGCTGTGTTTTATTTTCCTTATTTGACTTGTCCATATTTGTTGAAGTTTTTTGTGGTAAAAATTTTTTACAGGATGGGGTAACCAGCCCCATGCCCAAACCTCCTTAGTCGCTTTCTACGATATGCATTGCAGGGAACAGTGTTACTATTCTTTGCTACCTTTTTCGGGCCCCGGTAACACACGGGTGATGTACTCTTGCAGCTGTTGTTTTTGTAGCGATTTGTTTAACACGGTGAGGTTACCAGTCCCATGCACCACCTCATATTAATTGTCCCTTACGACACGCCGGAGGAGGCAGTAGTTATATTCTTTCCCTGCCTCCTCCGAGACCCCCGGGAACTACATGTGGTCAACTTCTTTGTCTGCAAACAGTTCCATACGCCGTGATTTCACGATGTCAAATTTGTGCTGCCACAAGTGTAGTTTTCCTTTGTTGGCTTTGTGTTTGAACATTCCAGGTGCCCAATTTGGAGATCATTTGTCGCAGACCCATTTGTTGCGCTAAACTTGTCGCAACTTATTCTGACCATGCATTCTGACTATATTTAATTTTTTAATGCATGGGAAGTAACTCATGGAATTGTAGTCACTTTTTTTCTACAGTCGTCTAATCTTGATAGCATCGCCAAGAAATTGTCTTATCTTGATAGCGAGGGTTGTTGATAATTTGTGTGTGAGCGATTTTAAGTCATAACCATGTATGGAGCGTTTTCCTAGAAACAGTTGGCAACTTGCGATGTCATTTCCTTTTAAGGTTCGAAATCTTCAGACATTCTTCGTTTCGTAAGTTAGCTGAGTTGTATTCGATTCGCGTGTTCTGCGCATGTCCTAGTTTGTCATTGTTTGAATGATTTCCGCCCAGGTCAGACTGAGCAGAATTGCTGGTAAAGCGAGACGTAGCGTTGTGCTAGCGTCTTCGCTTATATTATTCAGGAAGGAGTCCTCATCATTGTTGTTCCTTTTGTTTGAGATGATATATCTCTATGCTATTCAAAGTGCCGGGAGGCCTATGTGATTTATGTGATTTAATTCCTGATGAACAGGTAATTGAATCTTTTCTGAGTAACTTTATCACCATCTTGTGATGTTGACATTTTTGCCTAGCCTGCCTTATTAAAGTAATGGAATCACAACAACAAGATAAGAACCGATATGTAGAGAACTCTCTGTCCCCTGGGGAAGAATCTACTGTACAAATTAACAGGGAAGAGGCAACTCCTCTAATGAGTAAGGAAGTACATAATGACGAGTGTTCCTTAAATTCTGTTGAAAGGGAGCATTCTGAGAAAGACCACCTAAAAACTAGTAGGAGACGCCTAAAAATAGGAACATGGAATGTTAGAACTTTAAACGGAGAAGGAAAGCTGGACAATCTTATATTAGAGGCAACCGACATGAAACTCGATATACTGGGAGTTGCAGAGGCAAGACTTTTGGATACAGGCTACATAACAAGAGACCAGTACACGCTTATACACTCAGGAGGAGAAAAACACGAAAGAGGGGTAGGAATGTTGATAAAGAAGGAGTTAGAAAAATACGTATGTGGATACTGGACACACAATGACAGAATGATGTTACTAAAGATGAGAGCAAGGCCATTCGACATATCAATCTTACAAACTTATGCACCAACTAAAGATTACAGCGAGGAAGAAATAGAAGAATACTATGAAGAGCTACAACACACACTTAAACCAGTCAAATCTACAGATGTGTTGATAGTAATGGGTGATATGAATGCAAAAGTAGGAAAAGGAAAATACAAGAAAATAGTAGGACAGTATGGATTAGGGACAAGAAATGATAGAGGAGACAGACTTATCCAGTTCTGTGAAGAAAACCAGCTGGTCATATGTAACACCTTTTTTGAACATCACCCAAGGAAATTATACACATGGAAAAGCCCAGGAGATGTAACACGTAATCAAATCGACTATATCATGATAAAACATAGATTTAAGAACAGTGTCACAAGTGCAAAGACACATCCTGGCGCCGACATAAATTCAGATCACAATCCAGTTGTCATCAAAGTAAATATAAAGCTGAAAAGAGCAGGAAACAGAAGACAGGAGGAACCCCAGATAGAAATATCAGCGCTGAAACAACCAGATATAAAACAGAAATATTTAATCGAAGTCAAAAATAAATACCAACAGTTATTGACAGAAAGCATGGAGCAGTATAGAAGAGAAAACCCAGAAGAAAAAGCAACCGCAAAATGGGAATGCTTAAAAACAAGCATACAATCAGCAAATGCAAATTTACCTAAAAAGGAGTCTAAGAAAAATCAAATTTGGATGACAGATGACATCTTGAATAAAATGGCAGAAAGAAAGAAAGCAAAAAATACTCCAGAATATAAAACAATAGACAATGACATACGTACTATGTGTAGAGAAGCAAAAGAACGGTGGATAGAAACAAAATGTAAGGAAATAGAAGACTTGGAAGCGAAGCACATGACAAGAGATATGCATGAAGAAATAAAGAAATTATCAAATCGGTCGCGGTTTGCACAAGGAGGAAGCTGTATCAAGAACAAAAATGGTGTAATATTACTTGATGAGAAAGACATATCAAACAGATGGGCAGAATACGTAAAAGAACTATTCGAGGACAACAGAGGTAAAAAAACCATCACCAGATTCTAATGAAGGCCCACACATTCTCAGATCAGAAGTAGAGAATGCCATTCATATGATACAAAAAGGAAGATCAGCAGGCATGGATAACATAAACATTGAAATGATAGAAGCTCTGGAGAGCTTTGGTATAGATACAATCACAGAAATATGCAATGATATATACAATACAGGATATTTACCACACGACATGAAGACATCAGTTTTTATAACATTGCCCAAAAAACCAAATGCAACAGAATGTTCAGACTTCAGAACAATCAGCCTGATGAGTCATGCAATTAAGATACTGCTCAAAATCATACAGGAAAGAATAAAAAGTAAAGTAGACAGCGAAATCCAAGAAGAACAGTTTGGTTTTAGACGGAACAGTGGAACAAGAGAGGCAATATTTTGCCTAAGAAGATTAGCAGAAAAATATACAGAGGTCCAAAAAAGTATGTATATGTGCTTCATTGACTATAAGAAGGCTTTTGACAGAATCCATCATGAGAAAATAATTGAATGCCTCAAAGACATAGGTATTGATGGAAAAGATATAAGAATACTCAGTAACCTTTATTGGGAGCAAACTGCCACAGTAAGATCGGGAAGGAATTATTCACCATACATAGACATAAAAAGAGGTGTCAGACAAGGTTGTGTGCTGTCCCCCTGCCTATTTAATTTATACACCGAAAAAATTTTCATACCAGGACTGAACATCAGTGGAAGATCAATAAACAACCTTAGATATGCAGATGATACCGTGTTGTTAGCTGAAAGCGAACAGGAGTTACAAGAACTAGTGAAGCAAGTGAACAGTATAAGTCATGAATATGGACTCGACATTAATATTGAGAAAACTAAAACTATGATAATTAGCAAAACAGACGATAAACCCACATTAAAGATAAGCGTAAATGGGAAAATCCTGGAACAAGTCAAGAGCTACGTATATCTTGGTCATATAATAACAGAAGATGGCAGATGTGAAACAGAAATCAAGAAGAGAATAGGAATGGCCAAAGCTACATTCAACAACATGAAACATATACTGATATCCAAACAGTTATCTCATAAATTAAAACTGAGAATCATAAAGTGTTATATATATTCTGCATTTCTGTATGGTGCAGAAACATGGACGATGAATAAGCATTTGGAAGAAAGAATTGAGGCTCTTGAAATGTGGATATATAGAAGAATGGGGCGTATCTCATGGAAAGAGATGAAAACAAATAAGGAGGTCCTAGAAAATCTAGGTATGAAAAGAGAACTAATGAGAGAGGTCAAAGTTCGGCAGCTAAAATACTTTGGCCACATAAAAAGGCATAACACCTTGCAGAAGACCATAACAGAAGGGAGAGTTGAAGGTAAACGTGCAAGGGGAAGACAGCGCTATAAGTGGGAAGATAACATCAAGAGATGGACGGGAAAGAGTCTATCAGAGTGTACCACCAAGACAAGAGACAGAAGACGTTGGAGATCCATTACAGCCAACCTCCGTTGTGGAGATGGCAACTGATGATGATGATGATATGACAAGTTTGCTCAGCTCACGATCCACTTATATTGTCACGCATCGATTGATGCCTGTCCTAAGGACCATTTGTTTCCTGAACTTTATTGATGGATCTAGGTTTGATACCTTTGTTGTTTAAGGAACATAGAGGACGATAATGTGACGCTCAAAAGACATGCCTGTCTTGTTGAGGTCGAATATAGGAGACTAGATTTAATCTCCCATTTGATATCTACTAGCTATGATGGAAAGGGAAAGCTTACCACCTGACTACATGCACAGCTGTTTATGATTTCCTAAGAAGGCATATAATGTACCATTATTATTGATGCTGTCTGCTGTTCCTGCTGTATTGACTACGTCGATGATGTAATGACTATTGTTCTATACCAGTGATGTTACTGCATAATTATCTTCATGTATCTCGTCGTTTTGGCGTATATTATATGTTACCAACAACATCACTTGCTGTTCAACAAGTTATTGACTTTATACGTTTATGAATTGATGTGGCGTCCCTATCTGATACTTGTCTTCATAAACACGTCACACATAAACCAGACCACGACACCATAAAATCTTGCCTCATCATCCCTGGTGTCCGAGAGCGATAACCCTCCATGTTGAGTGGTGCTACTACCAAGACACATCAACACTTTATAGCTCCACATCAACATATCCAGTAGAGTACTGCTACACACCTCTAAATAGACACTCTACATATATCTGGTGGATTCTAGCACTCTACATATTGGTGGCCAGTATGGGCGGTGTCTCCCTTAGATCATACCACGTCATAGAGGTTTTCTATCGTAAGCGTTTTCTGTAGGGTGTGCAAATTTCCAATACTGGAATTTGCAAAGCGACTTCTGTTGCTATTTTTTGTTAGTTGTGATGACATGTGTTAGTATTGTTTTCGTTATTTTTCGCACTCTTTAGTTTTGTTTTGATTTGTTTGTATTTGCTAGCCTACTCTTTCCTATTGTTTAGTTTCATACACCATTTTTGTTTATACACTGTGGTGTCTTGTATTTGTAATATCTTCTCGCAGATATCATCACATTTTTTGTGATATTTCTTTAATTTTCGCTTTATTTTTTGTTGATTTCTGCGAATGTTTTCGTATAGTTGCTAAATCTTTGTTATTGTTTACATTGTATTGTTTACATCGTATTGTTTACAGTGTAATGTTTACATTGTTACTGTTTACATTGTGATTGTGTTTACATAGTCATTGGTTACACTTATAGTAGTTAATTCACATTTGATAGTGGGTTATGCTTATGCATTGCTACTACACTGATGATTAATAAATGATGAATAATATTACTTACGGTAATTAATTCAGATTGGATAATGGATTATGCTGATGCACCACTATTATACTGATGATAAATAAATGATGAATAGTATTGTGCACTATTGAATGGGAAGTGCACCTATGATCAAGAGTTTATTGATGATATTTCAACAAGGTCTATACACAAGTTCTTTGATATAAGACTTGTTTCCCATAGAGATTGGGATGATAATATAGTGTTGTGAGTAAGCAAGTACTTCATTTAAGACTTGTTATAATTAAATTTGAAATAAGATAATTAATTATTTCAGGTTGTGGACTCATATTATTACTCATCATGTCTACATTTGAGCACTTTATTGAGCAGGGTAAATTGCTTGGGAAGACTGGTGATAAGTTAGAAGAATTTGCGACTTCTCACTATGCAAGGCATTGAAGTCGGAAGAAAAGAAAATGAAGGAGCAAACTAAACAAAAGAAAATAGAAGCTGAGAATTTAAAGCTGCAGATGCAGGTGGATGAAAAAAGATTCCAAATGGAAATGGAAAAACAAAAAAGAGAAGCAGAAGCAAAAGCTGAAGAGAAGAGACTACAGATTGAGTCTGAAAATAAAAGGCTTGAAAAAGAAGCTGAAAATAAAAGATTAGAAAAACAAGCTGAGGCTCAAGAAAAAAAGTTACAAAGAGAAGCAGAGATTGAAAATAAAAGACTTGAAAAAGAAGCTGAAGAAAAAAAGTTACAAAGAGAAGCAGAGATTGAAAATAAAAAACTTGAAAGGGAAGCTGAAGAAAGGAAGTTACAAAGAGAGTCTGATGTGAGAAAAGCAAAAATGGAGCATGAAGAAAAACTCTTAGCTTTGGAAGTTGAGAAATTAAAGGTGATGAACATGGGTAATGCTAATGATGCAAATAAGGTCTCAGATAAGACTAATGCAAGCACTTTCAAGCTTAATCTACCACCATTCAATGCTTCCATCGACGATATAACATTCTATCTGGACAAATTTGAAACTTCATGTAAAGTACATAACATAGATAAATCACTGCAGGTTTATAATTTGTCCAAAATACTTAGAGGTGATGCTTTGAGTATGTTAAGTATGGTTGATGAGCCTGACAAGAACAACTATGAGGTTGTCAGGGCTATATTGTTAAAGAAATACCAACTTGACGAAGACGGCTATCGTCTTCAATTTAAAAATATGTTGCCAGAAACTGGAGTGCAATTCTCTGAATTCATTTCAAAGATACGTCTTACTTTTTTACGTTGGGTGGAGCTGTCTAAGACAGAAAAAAACTGCAAAACAACAAGAACTATGAAGGACTTATGGACTTAATACTTAGAGACAAAGTCATGTCTTCTGTCAATGAGTCTTTCCTTGCTTTCCTTCATGAACGTAAACCTAAAACAATAAAAGAAATGGAAGATTTCTGTTGCCAGTATATAACTGCGCATCCTAACGTAACCATTGGTAACTCTAAAGTAAAAGAAGGTCTGCCAGTTGCTTCGGCAGCACCTTATGGTCAAAACTCTAGTCATAGATTCCAACAAAATTTTGATAGGAAAAGTAAGCATTTTTACGGTCAAAATTATGGAAATCAATTTCAAGGTGATTCTTCTTCGAAGAATTGGAGACAAGCTGACAGTCCTCGTTACTACCAACCTAATAATTTTAGGCATTTCAGAAGAGGATATGGTAACAGAGGTTATTCCTCGCGAAGACCTCAAAACCAAACAAATAGATGTTCGCATCAATGTGGACATGATAATAATCATGGAAACTGTAGTTCAAAACAGGATAACAGTTATAATAGAGACAATAATAACTACAGAGATAATAACAACAGTGATAACTTCAGAGGTAATAGTAGTCGCGGTAGATCTCAATACAAAAAAAAAGAGATATCAGCAGGCTAACTCGGTTCAACAAGAATCTCAGGGAGCCTGTAATCAGGTTTCTGATAATAAAAACTCTGACGCTGTCACTTGTTCTTCTTTTGACTTTGGGAGAGCAAACAAGTGCCCCCAATGCAGTACTTTGTACGAACCGACTACAATATCGACTTTGATTTGTGGTCACCCTCTCCCCGCTCTTCCTGCTTCGGTTGCACATGACGGGAGAGGTTCTCTAATCCTACATAAGGGTCTTGTTAATAATACTCCGGTCTCACTACTTTTCGATTCCGGATGCACCACTATTGGTGTTAGACAATCGCTTGTAGAACCATCCTGTGCTACAGGAAAGGTTATCAAATGTGTCACATTTGGCGGCACTCTAGAGAAATATCCTACTGCTGTAATTCACATTGCCACTCCTTTCTTTACGGGAGATGTGCATGCCTGTCTCTTACCTAATCCTATTGCGGACCTTATTATTGGTCGTATCCACGGAGTTAGGGAATGTACCCCACAGCAGATTGCTGCTTGGGAAGATGATAATATGCAAGCTGCCAATGCAGTGGTTACACGAGCACAAGCTCTACAAACACCGCAAACTTCGTTGAATAATGATAATGAAGTTCATAGCCAAGATAGTACCTTGGTTATTTCTCGTGACTCGTTCATAAAATTACAAGAAGAAGATCCTACGCTAAAAAAAATTCTTCATTCTTGCGAAGAAAGGTGATCCAAATAAGGATACACAAAAGAAATCCTGGATTGCAATGAGAAACGGCGTACTTGTACGTATGGTACAAGACTCGGCTACGTCAGCACATTCGCAAATTCTTGTTCCCAAGAGTATGAGAGTGCAAATATTGCAACATGCTCATGACTCGCAATGTGCTGGACACATGGGATTTTCCCGTACAAAGTCGAGAGTCCTTGCGGCTTTCTTTTGGCCTTTTGTCAACAAAGACATTCGTATATACTGCCGAGCATGTCAATTATGTCAGGAGGTCAAATCTAGAGGACCACGACATGCTGCGCCTATCCAGGCTGCTGACATCCCTATTCGGCCATTTCAGAAAATGGTCATAGATATTATTGGCCCTTTTAAGATAAAGTCGGCCAGAGGACATCAGTTTATCCTTACATGTGTCGATATGTGCACACGTTGGCCAGAGGCTATCCCTCTAAAGAGCATATCTACTACAGATATCGCAGATGCTCTTTGGCTGATATTTTCTCGCTTGGGGTTCCCCAGAGAAATACTATCAGACCATGTCACTCAACTCATATCTGATACTATGTCTCAAGTAATGTCTACCTTACACATTAAAAGATCTCTTAGTAGCATCTATCATCCTATGTCTAATGAGTTAGTTGAGCGTTTGAATAGAACGCTCAAGACTTTGCTTGGTAAGATAACTGAAGATCATCATCAAGATTGGGACAGGGTTTTACCTGCGGCTCTCTTTGCCTATAGAGAGGTCCCAAACGAACACACAGGATTTTCTCCCTTTGAACTTGTCTTTGGCACGCGTCCGCGCGGCCCTATGTCTTTGTTACACGATCTCATCACTGCCGATGATATTAGTGATGACACTCAATCTTCATATGAGTATGTCATTGCTCTTAGGCAAAAGATCATTGAGGCATGCAAACTAGCAACTACTTCATCAGAAATTGCTAAAGAAAAAGCAAGGCAGTTTGCTAACAAGAACAGATGTCTACGACAACTTTGTCCAGGTGGCACAGCATTCGTCCTACTCCCCAGTAGGGAAAATAGACATCTGATTGCATGGAAAGGTCCATATGCAATAGTCTCACGAATTTCCGATGTTGACTATGTGGTCGATATAGATGGAAAGCATAAAACTTTCCATATCAACATGCTGACGGAATTTCATGAGCGTCCAGACTATTTGCTGCCTATTTTCCAGGCAACGGACGATTCTTCTGTACCTCATGGTCATTACTCATCCCTGTCTGTCATACAGGATGAGGAATCTGTTTTTTCTGATGTCGATCTTCCTCTTCCAGTGGTTCCACTACATTCCATGGAATCTTGGAAAGATGTCTCCATTTCTCCTAATCTTTCTATTGATGAACATCGTCAAGTCTCGTCGATGTTACAGACATTTAAGGATGTTCTAACCGACATCCCTGGTCCCACCAATATCATAGAACATGACATAATTCTTACCGACAATAATCCTATTAGGGTTAGGCCTTATCCTATCCCTATACACTTTCAGTCACAAGTGGAAAAGGAATTGGATGAAATGATTCAATTGAACATAATTGAACCATCGACTTCACCATATTCTTCTTCCATGGTTATTGTCCGGAAGAAAGATAAGAACATGCGAATTTGCGTTGACTATCGCAAATTAAATCAAGTCACAAAGTTCGATGCTGAACCTATGCCTTTACTAGATATTATTAGACTATCTAATTCTAGATTTTTCACTAAACTTGACTTGTCAAAAGGTTATTGGCAAGTGCCTTTAGCAGATCATGCCAAACCTCTTACTGCATTCTCAACACCTAGGGGTCTATTTCAATGGAATGTTATGCCTTTCGGTCTTATGAACGCCCCTGCTACTTTCGTTCGCATGATGCGTCGAATTCTTTCTCATCGTTCAGATGTCATCGCATACTTAGATGATATCTGTCTCTTCAGTGATTCTTGGGAAGATCACTATTTGGGTTTATATGACCTACTGTCCACTCTACGTGAGTATAATCTGACAGCAAAACCTTCTAAAGCTTATATTGGTTTTGGTGAAATCTCTTTCCTGGGTCATCGTGTTGGTCATGGTCTCTTGAAGACAGAAGACCACAATACTTCGAAAATATTGAACATCTCTGTACCTAAAACGAAGAAACAAGTCCGCAGTCTCTTGGGTTTAATTCAATTCTATGGGAGATTCATCCCGAATCTATCTTCGATCATGGCACCTCTCTCAACTTTGTTGAAGAAAGGGTCGCCTAATCTGGTTCGTTGGTCTCAGGAATGTCAATCTTCCTTAGACCAGATCAAGAAAATATTTTCTTCTCCTCCCATCCTAAGATTACCTACTCTTGATAGAACTTTTGTTCTTCGAAGTGATGCTTCATCCACTGGGATCGGAGCAGCACTTATGCAGGAATATGCTGAAACTCTGCATCCTGTCATGTACATTTCTAGAAAACTAAATGCGGCAGAGAGGAACTACTCGGTTTTAGACCGTGAATTGTTAGCTATGGTTTGGTCTATTCTCAAACTACAAAGATTCCTCCTGGGCGCACATTTCATTCTAGAAACTGATCAGAAAGCTCTTACAGCTATTCAGACTAAGAACTTGAAGAGTTCGAGATCCACTCGATATGCTATTGCTCTTCAACCTTTTCACTTCACGGTACGAGCTATCCGTGGGTCGGATAATGTGATGGCTGACATTCTGTCTAGATGCCCACATGATTCCAACTAATACTTCTGTCCTATTTCTAGATAAACGACAGAGTCATAACACACCTATATTACTACAATACATTAGCACATCTGTCCTCACTTTAGGTGAACACATACTATTGTGCTTTGTTATCATCTTCTTATGTTCCCATCTTTAATATAAGAAGAAGACTGAGTAGTTAATATAAGGGCCGAAAGTTTACTCGGCCACAATTGTTAATAATAATGTATTGTATAGTATGAAACTTAATGGCTATTAAATAGAATTATATTGGTTGTTTTTTCTCAGCACGTTATTGTTGATCTGAAAAGCTACCTTTCTGTTGTCAAACATGGAGAGTTCCACATTGTACACTTTTCCTTGGAACGACAGGAGATGTGTCCTGGATCGTCATTTATGTTTAATTTCATTATGTAATTATATTATTAAACATTTAGATAATGTACTATTTAACATTCTATATCAGATGTGTACATCCATTCTAAGCGGTATTAGATTATGACACCGCTATTTGATTATAATGATATGAACTTGCATATTTATATTGTATTTTCATGCAAGCATAGTGTGTGTTGGTGGCACCTCCCCGATATATATATATTTTTTTAATCAGATTTTTTATCTGTTAAGAAATATTCTCACCAGACACTTTATGTGTCAATTTAGCCTCATAGTAGGCAGTGCAACTAGTTATCCCCGCATAATTCGTGCGTTGTTAAACCGCTTTTGGTTTTACTCTTGGATATTTAAAAAAAAAAATGTTGCACTTTTTTTTAATCGGGAGGTGGCGGTAATGTTGCGCTAAACTTGTCGCAACTTATTCTGACCATGCATTCTGACTATATTTAATTTTTTAATGCATGGGAAGTAACTCATGGAATTGTAGTCACTTTTATTTCTACAGTCGTCTAATCTTGATAGCATCGCCAAGAAATTGTCTTATCTTGATAGCGAGGGTTGTTGATAATTTGTGTGTGAGCGATTTTAAGGGGTTTCCCTACAGTGAAAACTAACTTTTGTTCTAATAACATTTTCAAACTTTTTATGTGCTCAATAGACACAGTGTATGTCCATGAACCAAATTCTACAGTTTATTTTGTTAAAAAACATGTGGTTACCATGGTAATCAAAAAAAAAAATCCGCCATATTGGATTTTCACCACTTTTCGAGAGCTAAAAACTTATGTTTCCCATTGACCAAACTATACCAAATTGCACACACATGTTGTGACTGACAATTAAAACAATTTTTCAGGGGCTTTTTTTGATAAGTTAAAAATTCTATTTTTAATGATTTTAAAAAAAAAAATACACTATATTTGTATGAAAAACAATGAAAAAAAAAATATTTAAAAAATATATCAAAGCAAATTACCAAAATATCAAAAATAGCCCCTGTCATTTTAAAGGTATATATGTGTCCTACATGCATGCCAAATTTCAGACTGATCTATTAGATAGTTTGTAAAAAATAACATTTTTTGTTAATAAAATGTTAGTTTTGAGAAAAATGCATTTTAGTCACCGAATGACTTGTCTTGTCCAATATACTCCATTCTGGGGGGCTGAATGTGTTTAAAATTGTCCAGCACTATATGCTGCACCTCCTTCAGCTTCCTGCAGCTGCTCCTCTTGCCTTTATCTTGCCTAATTTTTCTTCTTTCCTTCTACATGGTAACCAAAAAAAAAAAACAACCGCCATATTGGGTTTTACACCAATTTTCAAGAGCAAAAATCTTATGTTTACCATTGACCAAACTTTATCAAATTGCATACACATGTTGTGACTGACAATTAAAACAATTTGTCTAGGGCTTTTTTTGATAAGATAAAAATTCTATTTTTAATGACTTTTTTTAAAAAATACACTATATTTGTATGAAAAACAATGAAAAAAATATATTTAAAAAAAATATATCAAAGCAAATTACCAAAATATCAAACAAAGCCCCTGTCAATTTAAAGGTATATATGTGTCCTATATGCATGCCAAATTTCAGACTGATCTATTGGATAGTTTGTAAAAAAAAAAAACATTTTTTGTTAATAAAATGTTAGTTTTGAGAAAAATGCATTTTAGTCATCGAGTGACTTGTCTTGTCCAATATACTCCATTCTGGGGGGCTGAATGTGTTTAAAATTGTCCAGCACTATATGCTGCCCCTCCTTCAGCTTCCTGCAGCTTCTCCTCTCGCCTTTGTCTTGCCTAATTTTTCTTCTTTCCTTCTACCCTGGTAACCAAAAAAAAACAACCGCTATATTGGGTTTTTCACCAATTTTCAAGAACAAAAATCTTGTTTCCCATTGACCAAACTTTATCAAATTGCACCCACATGTTGTGACTGAAAATTAAAACAATTTTACTCATGATTATTTTAATAAGTTTAAAATTCTATTTTTAATGATTTTAAAAAAAAAAAACTATATTTGTATGAAAAAATATTTTTTTAAATATTTTTTTTTAATTTATAAAAGAAAATTACCAAAATATCAAAAATGCAGACGTGTTACTTTAAAGATATAGATGTGTACTACTCACGATTATTTTTATAAGTTTTAAATTATATTTTTAATGTTTTACAAAAAAAAAACTATATTTGTGTGAAAAAATATTTTTTTTAATATTTTTAACAAATTTATAAAAGAAAATTACCAAAATATCAAAAATGCAGATGTGTTTTTTTTAAAGATATAGATGTGTACTACATGCATGCCAAATTTGAGACTCCTCTGTTTGATAGTTTTAGGGAGAAATCGTGCATTTTCGGCACAAATTTGAAAATCATAGCATGGGGGTGGTGCCGACAATATGCTTTTTGATACATCAAATGCATTTTTTATGTTATAAAACCTTGCTCAATCGATTCCTCGATGATTATTTAATAAAATAAGCTCAAAAGTAAAAAATCTATATTTTGTACGTAAAATCCAGTTTTCATAGTAGTGGACCTCCTTAAGTCATAACCATGTATGGAGCGTTTTCCTAGAAACAGCTGGCAACTTGCGATGTCATTTCCTTTTAAGGTTCGAAATCTTCAGACGAACATCGTAGAACATTCTTCGTTTCGTAAGTTAGCTGAGTTGTATTCGATTCGCGTGTTCTGCGCATGTCCTAGTTTGTCATTGTTTGAATGATTTCCGCCCAGGTCAGACTGAGCAGAATTGCTGGTAAAGCGAGACGTAGCGTTGTGCTAGCGTCTTCGCTTATATTATTCAGGAAGGAGTCCTCATCATTGTTGTTCCTTTTGTTTGAGATGATCTATCTCTATGCTATTCAAAGTGCCGGGAGGCCTATGTGATTTATGTGATTTAATTCCTGATGAACAGGTAATTGAATCTTTTCTGAGTAACTTTATCGCCATCTTGTGATGTTGACATCTTTGCCTAGCCTGCCTTATTAAAGAGTCTATGATATGACAAGTTTGCTCAGCTCACGATCCACTTATATTGTCACGCATCGATTGATGCCTGTCCTAAGGACCATTTGCTTCCTGAACTTTATTGATGGATCTAGGTTTGATACCTTTGTTGTTTAAGGAACATAGAGGACGATAATGTGACGCTCAAAAGACATGCCTGTCTTGTTGAGGTCGAATATAGCAGACTAGATTTAATCTCCCATTTGATATCTACTAGCTATGATGGAAAGGGAAAGCTTACCACCTGACTACATGCACAGCTGTTTATGATATCCTAAGAAGGCATATAATGTACCATTATTATTGATGCTGTCTGCTGTTCCTGCTGTATTGACTACGTCGATGATGTAATGACTATTGTTCTATACCAGTGATGTTACTGCATAATTATCTTCATGTATCTCGTCATTGTGGCGTATATTATATGTTACCAACAACATCACTTGCTGTTCAACAAGTTATTGACTTTATACGTTTATGAATTGATGTGACGTCCCTATCTGATACTTGTCTTCATAAACACGTCACACATAAACCAGACCACGACACCATAAAATCTTGCCTCATCATCCCTGGTGTCCGAGGGCGATAACCCTCCATGTTGAGTGGTGCTACTACCAAGACACATCAACACTTTATAGCTCCACATCAACATATCCAGTAGAGTACTGCTACACACCTCTAAATAGACACTCTACATATATCTGGTGCATTCTAGCACTCTACACCATTGCTAAGCTTTCTTTCTTTAATCGCATTCTATGAAATGCGTAGTAATCTATGGCGTTAATAGTGTTTGCGCCCCCTTTCGGATCCTGGTATCACGTGTACGTTAGAAGCCTTATGGCGTTCTTTATGTTTTTGTTAATTTTCTTAATTTGTCTTAAGTTAACTTGTAACTTTCTGCTGGCTGGGCGCCTGTGGGACGTTGTAAAGTTGACATAACTAGAATGTCCTCAGAATAGTCCATCCATCTCTTCAATTGCTTTTTTCTTTTGCTTGGTAAATTGTCATTCTTGTCTTTGATAAGGCAGTTGCTTGTCATCATTTCCCTGTTACTTTATTTGTATCCTTGTAGAGATCTAGCTTATTTGTACCGTTGTACAGATCTTTTATATTTCCCTTAATGGTAGCTTTATCTGCCTCTCATGCCAGTTCGGCTCGTCAGCATATTTCCTATAGACTCTTACGACATTTTTTTAACTTCCTTTTTTTTAAACATTTTGCGGCTATATATATTTCATGAGCCATGGCTTTGAAATTCCTGGTTATGCATCTGTTTGTCTGCTTTCTTATTTTGTTAAAAAATCTTGATGATGTATGTGTTGTTATCAATGATATGAGTTTGTGTGTTCTTTTTCAAGAACTCTACACGTTTCACTGCACATACATTTGATATGTTGCCAGTTGGTTTCTGTTTGTTTTGTCTTTTAGCTGTTGAAACACTTGTAACTTGCTGGATATTGTGAGAGAAAGTTTCTTGATTTCCAACTTATCGCACATTTTAACTGCAGTCTATAGCCATGTATTGCTCTATTGATTTTGAGTTTCAGGTTTGCTTGGGCTAACAGAAAATGGAGAGTCGCCAGCATCATGCAAAACAATCTGCTACAGAAACCATTGATGTAACAGCTATTGAATATCTTGTGCACGCTTCCTACTAGGACGCCATCTGCAGTGGTAGCTTCATGCTTCATGGGGATCGGAAAGGAAAATGAGGATGAATTATTTAAAACACACACAACCAGAAGAAATTTGAATCTCATTCATTCATTAATAATCTTTAACTTTTTTCTGAATCACAGAGCTTCTATGAATTTGAGCCAAGCATCCCTTTTCTGTGTCGTCTGCTCACGTTTTTTTAATGTATTTTTTTTTTTTATTCTCCTTAATGTCTTCAACAATTTCCTTTTTTTGATGTTTTATATGACACTCTATTTCTCCTACCCTTATGATTCTATAACAAGGACTGCCTTGTAATACTATCAGCTGATCTCTTCAATATGTGTCCTATACAACGACAACGTTGTAGCCTCATCTGTTGTTTAGCTGTTATTGCCTGGTTCTTATCAGTTCCATACTGGTGATATTGTAAATTTTTTTTTCAATTCCTAATTTTGCTGTTACAGTTTTTTTTTTTTTTTTTTGGTCTTCTTTGGCTTACAGTTTCTAAAGTCAGACCCGTGCCAAACCCTCCATAGTCGCCTTCTATGACATGCCTCGCAGGACATATGGTTACTATTGTTTTCTCCCCTTTAAGGCTCCAGTGACATACGTAACATGGAGGAGAAAACAACCAAAAAAGCTACAAACTTTCATAAGTGGATGCTTACGTACAATAGAAGGATTGAATTTCTATGATCACTGTTGTAGAACTGAGGACTAGAACATGACAAGCGCCAGTAGGACAAGAGATGAGAAGACCACGGTGGGATTGGATATGACACACATTGAGAAAACCTGTTAACAGTGTTTGTTCTCGAATCCCCAGGGCAAAAAGAGGTAGAGAAAAACCAAATGACACATGGGAAAGAGAACTGGAGACAAAATAAAGGTGATGAGGAACACATGGAATTACCTTGAGCTGATGCACGTGATAGGAAGACTTGGCACATGTTTGTTGACGGCCTATGCTCCTTGGGGAGTTCAAATGGGAAAGAACAAGAAAAAACACACGGGCGAAGAAAACCTTGACAAACCATAATCTTTGGAAGTTGTGCCTAAAATATAACAATGTAAGCTATGGAGTGGAAATCCCATACAATGATAGAAGAGCAACGCAACTAAGGCGGGAAAATAAATAAATAAAATACAATAGAAACGAAAAAATATACAAAGACATAGAAACAATCAATTGAAAAAGGATGAAGCACAGGACAATGTACTGAAACAGGTCAAAGAAGACCGCAGAGGAAAAACTGTACGCAAGTGGTGAAAATTGCCTCTTATAATGACGTAAGCCGAAGGTATTGTATCTAATAGTCATGGAGATGCCCCTTAAACAACAATAAAATTCAAGAACAAACTTACCTCTATTGTAAATGATGTATCTATTCACCAGTTTAATGGACGAGAAGCTCAGCTCCCAAGTAGGGTACCATTGTTTTTCCGTGCATGTACAGCTCTCTTGCCTATAGAAGTCTCCGCTTTTATTACCGTCGACAGCGTTTTCAGATTTGGTGTTATTATAAGTTAATTGATACGAAGAATCAATATAGCTACTAGACTGGTTTGTTTTCTGCTTCAAGGCGACATTACGACCTGTGAGTAAAAGAAATGCGAGAAACTTTAGCACTATAACTATGTAATATCCTGAGTGAAGGGACATTGCGATTAAAATATAATGTATAAAGTATTCCCTTTTCAGTTTATTTTTGTTGCACGTAAAAACCGCCATATTTCCTTTTCAAACCACACTGCCATGTGTGCTCCCTTCCTTATTCCTTAATTTTGCAAGTAGACACTAGGCTATCTATTTAATAATATTAGGTAAAGGTCCTTGTCCGACTGGCTTAGAGGTTAGAGTGCGTTCCTCTCGCGACACAGTTAACGGGTTCCATTATCGAAACCTGGAAGCGTCACTTTAGAGCAAGGGTAGGCAACCCAGAAGCTTTTGGGGGTCTACTTTAAAAACACTGAGCCCTCTAAAGATCTATCACACACACACACACACACACACACACACACACACACATATATATATATATATATATATATATATATATATATATATATATGACTAGAATAGGTCAGAATAAGAGAGAAAGTAAACAGTAATTATATAAACCCTTCATTTACAACAATGTCATCGCCTGATTAGCACTTTTGCATCGTTTCCACTTTTCGAAAGCAAATCAAAAGCATAAAGTATAGCATCACGTCCTTCGTTTGTACCATAGGCGGATATACCCCAACATTTAAAACTACATATCGTATACTCAAACTCGGTGTACACGTTTTTAATCCACATCATAATTTATAGCAGCATTAGCTAGCGTACATCAAATATCTTGGGCAGCGAGTCTTAGAAACAGTAACCACAGAAAACAAATTCTTAAACAAAATAGCGGTTACCAGCATGAGCATGACATAGCACACAATTGTTATATGATGGATGTGTATAACATCGTCCTGGCCTCATGTAGATTTTTTATTTCTAAATCAGAACTATCAATGAAATTAAGAAGGTGAAGCATTATACAAGGTAATGACACTCGCAGGTGTTTGGAGACATGTACTTAAAGCGATAAACAAGACTTGGAAAGACACTGGAAGGCTTGGAACGCATTTGCTACGTGCCTCCGCATAGGGAGATGACAGATAATGATAACTCACATTCATAGACTAAAATTAGAAAATGATTTATTTCTCACTTCCTTGCAAATTAAACAAAAAAAACAAAAACTGGTGATCTTGCTTTGAATCATTGTATTGTTCATATTGTGTCACAGCGTCATATGACAGGCCATAACTGTCTGTGTATCCTGATCTCACAGCCCTGATGACCTTCCTCCAGTTTACCATCAGTCCGTGATGAAACAACTTCCCTTGTTGGCCCGTGTTCTTACCTTTTGTGATCGTATAGTGCGTTGTTTTTGTTTGACAGTGGTGTAAGAATAATATGATAGTTTCTAACACGTTGCAACGAGAAATCCAAAACACGACATCGAAACGAAGGCAATCACCATAAGATGCAGTTTTTTTGTCAAATAAAGTTATTGGTTCTTTAATCTGGTTTTCTTCGTTTACAGGGTTCTGGGTTCACAATCTGACGTTTCCTTCTAAACATTTATGGATGTTTTACGTATGGAGGAGTTCACCCTCGGGGACCTTTTAATTAGGACTTCGTCCCCGACCCCTTGTTGTCCTTGATAGTTATGCTAGGGCCTCTCTTCTATCTAGCGTTCTGTTTTAAAAACTCGACTCACCGTTTTAATGTTGGTTAGTTTCGTTAGTATACGATGTTGTAAACCGTCTCTCTTAACAAGGCAATTAGAACTGTTCAATTTACCATCTTGCCTTTCAGTTTTTCAATGTCTTCACCTTTTCTTCCATGGATGCGATGTTCCGCCCTTCTGTTCCATTCTTCGTCTTGTTGCTCTGTGTATTCGTCATCGTTGATCGTATGACGTCGTTGGTCTCTCGCATTCCATTCTTTGTCTGTAACTCGCATCGAGAGTATTCCTTTCCTTACATAGTCGGTCCCTTATTCTCCAATTTACGACATTTTGACCCGTATGTTACTGCTCCTGTGACATATACACCCCAGGCTCCCTCAAGAAAAAAATGATGTCCATGACAGCATTATTCCTCCGTCCATGCCTCTCACTGACTCCAAAACGCCCCTTTTATATATAACCAGGAACTAACTAAAACACTGAACTAATTCTTTACAAATTTCTAAATACTTGTAAGTAATAACGTTTAACTTCTTAATTAACAATTTAGCATACTTATAATTTACAACAGATTTTACCTTCCTAATTTAATATACAACATAGACACTCAACTACAGCTCAGCCCTCACCCTACACTCGTCTCTCCACACAACCACAGCTCAGCCCCTCAACTTATACTCGTTTCTCTTAACGACTTGTGTTTCTACTAATAAGTACCACTTTCACTAGTCTTTCCTTACTCGTTAATTCTATAGTTACCCTCCTGTCATTCCGCCACGGCATCTATGTTTTCACCCCTTGCTCTTCTGCATGTGCATTATTATTTCCCCAACTCAACTCACGCATAAGTCCGTTTGGACTCTATTTATGCCCTTATACAAGAATTAGCCATCGCTTCCATCTTGTACTTGTAACTGCTATAAGCAGCCTTCAAAGATTCTCTCTCTTTCTCCTTTCTTTCTTAATCCTGCTTGCTATCTCATTTCGTTCTCTATTCTCCTCTCACAATTTTACTTTACCCTCTGGGTTTTTTCGGAGAAGCCTATCTCCTCACAAGTCTCCACAAGACTTTAGCAATCGCCGCAAACTTTGCTCTCCACACTACCTCTAATTCTTGTTCCCTCTCTGGAACTATCTCTTACCATTTACCTTATCTCTAGGTTTCGGAGAAGCCTATCTCCTCACAAGTCTCCACAAGACTTTAGCAATCGCCGCAAACTTTTCTCTCCACACTACCTCTAATTCTCGTTCCCTCTCTGGAACTATCTCTTTCTCATGATTATCTCAACCATTCCTTTATGCTCGCCATCTCTCATGGCCCTTCAGATATTATCGTCTGATCTCTCAACTCTTAATTTTCCATCTCCTATGACCTCTTCTTCTTCACGCTATATATTCTCGTCATTTTCGAATGACTCTTACTTTACCTTAATTTTTTTCATTATTTTCAACCATTTCATCATCACTACCTCTCTACTTCACCTACTCATAAACTCTACTATTTTCGTCACAGTGACCTCCTTGTCCTTATATCTCTCTCATTAATCTGATTAGCAAACTCTATAATTGCTTCTTCCCCTTATTTCTTTTCTGACTTCTATCACAATTTGCTTGCTCTATTCTTCTCTGTCGTCTCAAAATCCTTTCGTCATCTAACATTTTCGTCAGAAGCATGTCTATTTCATCTCTTGTTGTTGGAAAGTGTGTATAATACCGTTCCTCCAGCAATCTCCATACCACGGTTCTACAGAGGTTAAAATCAGGCCGTTTTATGATGACCTCTATCACCCTCTTCAACTCCTCCATGTTTGGTTCATCCACTTTAATCATTTTTTTACTCGTGTCATTCACCTCTTCTCCCACTCCTTTTCTCAATTTCTCCACCATTTCGCATCTCTCCGTGCGCCCTACTTTCTCCATATGACTCTCTTTGTTTCTCCATCTTGCATTTTCTTCCGCGTCCTCATCCTCTGTAAATTCTAATTTATCTTCTTCATCTGACGATACACCGTCTGAATAACTTGACTCCGAATCGGAGAACACGTCTCTTTCCATTATTTTGATTCCCCAGTAATTTAGTTCCTCCATTACTCTCATTATAAGCCTGCGAATTTCGTCTTTTCTTCCCGATAAGTCTGTATCAAACCTTTTCTCCAGAAATCCCTGTACATACTTTAGTACTACGGTGTCGGGTTTAGCTCCCTTCAATTCGTCTTTTATTGCTTTCTTCATCTCCTGTACATTTGGCTTAGCCATCTTAATAATTTTCTTTTCCTCTGAACCAGTGTTAACTCTCTGCGCTCTCTTCTCTACTTTTCGCTCTCTAATTGTTGTGTCGTTATAGGCACAATGTGCTGCAAACTCTTCCTCATCCTCTCTTCTACTATTATTTCTTGAGTTCCTCTCAACCTCTTCATTCTTAATTCCGTCGTTACACCGATTCCTACTTGTTTTCCTGATATCCTTAGCTACCTCCACCTGGTTCTTCCTGGCTTCTAAATCTTCAATCTCCCTCTCGATCTTTGCACACAATGCAGTTATCTCTTCCATTGTGGACATCTTGGCACCTTTAACCTTATTCTCCCTCTCTTGCCTTGTCTCCAACTGGTTTTCATCTCTCAATCTTTGGAGACGTCTTTCATAATCTGATGAATCATCCGACGATACATCAGAGTTGTTATCATTCCTTCGGATACCTGTAACACCCATCACTACCTGTGTCTCTGAGGTCCTTTCTGCCTGATCCACCAATTCCTGGGGATCTCCCCGTCGTTTCTGGTTAACTGTGGTCCCTTCTGGTTCCGTGTCCTCATTCTTCTCTTCCTTATCCGTCAGAAATCTCCTCTTATATTCCATCAACGGAATATCATCCTCACTCTCCCAATCTTCGGTCAGAAATCTCCTCTTATATTCCATCAACGGAATATCATCCTCACTCTCCCAATCGTCTAGATCTGCTAGTCCTTCTCCCCCATCTTTTGACAATTCCGTATACCTCATCATAATCGATTTACCTCTTCTTCCATCGATCTCCCTCTCACTATTTTAGTGCTCTTTACTTTCCTTTCTCTTTTCTATTTCTGAATTTGTTTTTACCTCGTTCCTACCCAATTCCATTCCTACTCTAGCATTTAGGTTACTAAAAGAGTCTTTGTTACGTGCAGTTTTCATAACTGATAATGTAGTCTGTCTGTATACTTGTTATGTTTGAAAATATTTTGAATAAGATTTTTGGGTCTAATGTATTTTTCGATTGAACCCTAATCTAAGGGCGAATACTCATTTTTGCTTTGAGGGAAAGTAAATATGTAGTTACTCCTCTTAAAAGGTTATACCAGCTGACTGCTTAGGTCAGAGGTGATGCGAACAGCGCATGCCCAAACTAGAGAGAGTTTGGAAAAGATTTCCGGTGCGGGAGGCCGTTTTGTTGAACTGGGTCTGTCAGACGAAATGTCTGGTTACGTCTCTGCATTGCCTCTGGGGATGGAAACTCTTCCACTGTTATTTAAAGTCCCCTGTGTTATTTCTGTTCGTCAGGAAGACGACAGTTGCTTCTAAGTTGTGTTAGGAATTCGTAGCACACGGCTGTTTGTGGCCTATACCAGAGCGCTCTTTTAGTTTCGGTGACCGGAATTCTGACACCGGGTATAAAATTTTGCGTGCACCGTAAAAGACTGTTTAAGTTTTTGGCGGGGAAAATCAGCTGATGTGTGAGTAAAATCAGTAAAATATAAATCATTACACACTCGTTCTGGATAAACACAGCGCTAAAATTCTTTTGTGTCCTATAACTTTGTTCTGTGTTCTATTTTTGATTGCATTTTTATTTGTTTGAAATTAGTTTTGACGGAGTTACAGACTTTTGAAAACAGCGTCATCATTTATAGAAATTCATAAAATAAGTAATCTTTTTATTAATTTAATATCTAAAAATCGGCCCATTCGTTTGAGTTTATAATTATAAAGACTTCTCGAAGGGAAGCTAAAGATTATTTCCACATACTTTATTTTTGGTTTCATATCTTGAGAATGTGTGGTAGTCAGTTTTGTGAGTGTGGCATTACAAGAACAAGCATATTGTCACCAGATTTTATAGCATTTAAATCCCTTTAAACGCATTCCTGATACCCACAAATCTTAAATAAGGTAGTAAAAAAATAACTTTTTGTAAAGCACCATCTGTTTTTGCATTTTCATTCATTTATAATGACATTTAGCTACGTATATAAGCGTCAGAAAACACGTAAAGCTATAGATAGATTACTTCCACATAATTTGATCTATCTTTCAAGTCTTGTTAATCTTCTATTTATAATATGAATTTTTTTTAAATTGTGTGTGAGGTAAGGACTGTTCCATTGGTGTTCTTTGGTAGACAATCCTGTACACACGACGGCTGCCAGCGAATTCTAAGTAACTGTTTGTATATCTTCTTTCATTCAAAGTTACAATGCAGGTAGTAAATTTAGAGAAACCAAATTCTAAATCTAATACCATCCTTTTATCAATGGCTAGAGTCAGAGATACATATGATAATTTAGAAATATTTATGAATGGCATGAAAGCTCAGATAGAGTCACTAAAATATTTAGAGTGGATGGTAAACAAGTTGTTGTTTTCTTATTCGGGGATTATTTCCTTGTTTTGCTGGAGACACCACAGACATGGGTATATTCCTTGAGCTCCAGACAAACCAAACATTTTCATCAAAGACATCCAGAGAGCATACAACTTGCAAACCAAGAAGTTTGGCCATGTTGATAAGAGATTACAATAGATATATGAAATATGGGAAAGGGAATAAAAGGCAAGTGGCACATTACCATAATTGTTTACACAAACCAATGTTAGAGATTGAAATTGAAAATGTAGCTCCTCCTTACCTTCATATTTTATTAGGCATTGTTTTTAAACACCACAGACTCCTAGAACAGGTAGCTGATACAATAGACGCAAAGATATTTGAGAATTCGCAAGAGATACATGCAAACATTAGTACTTTTAAGAACTTGAAGAGATTTAGTAGGAACTGGAAATAGGCAGAAGCATTAGAAGCTAAAATTGAATTTTTCAGGTAGGTATTGAACTTTGTGAGGATAAGGAGGAGACAGATAATTTTAAAGTTAAACTTGAAAATGCACAAGATGCGCTGGCCAAACTTCAGTTTCAAGATCTGTGTACTAGGTCTGGTCCAGTTTGCTCACACATGGACAAGGTACTAGCCAAACACAAAATCATACAACAGGCTTATAATAGCAGAGCATTTATAGGGAATCACTGCCACAGATATCTCACACAAAAAGTTTATAAAGATCTTATAAGAGCAATCATTACACAAACACTGAAAATTACAGACAAACAAGATATAACTAACATAGCTTTTATTGCCCAAGAACAATTCAACTCACTGAAAGAAGCATTTGAGAAAGTACACAACAAAATATCACACAGTAAACCAATTAGTAAAGAATCAATAACAGCATCGATAGAGACTTATATGTCTTTGTTCAGAAAGCTATTCCCTAGTAAGACAATTCATAAACAGCACATATTAGAAAAACATTGCGCAGACTGGATCAGAACTCATGATGTATGATTGAGATAATTGTTAGCTCTCATGTTCTGAGGACAATTGGGTGTGTTATTTTAAGGTTATAAATGTGGACATGCAATTTAAACTTTCAATAATTAATGTTTGACGCATGAAACCAAAACAAAACTTTGATATCCATTTTTTGCAGGTTTTCTACTTTTGATTTCTGTAATTTGTTATGCATGTTGATTGTGACCGATTGAGTGAAAATTGCATTATAAACAAACCATAACAAAATGTAAAAAAAAAAAACGTAAATTTTACACTATTTCAGACTATTATATCTTCTGTTCTAATTGTGATAAAATGTTTGTTCTTGTTCTAAAATTTACTCTAACATTTCTAGTCTAGCTTTACGCAAAATTAAAGCCGGTATTTATAATAATAAAGTAGCATAAAAGCAATTCAAACATGTTTTTGGGGACAATTGGGTGTGTTTTTTTAAGGTAATAAATGTGGACTTGCAATTTAAACTTTCAATAATTAATGTTTGACGCATGAAACCAAAACAAATCTTTGATATCCATTTTCTGCATGTTTTCTACTTTTGATTTCTGTAATTTGTTATGCATGTTGATTGTGACCGATTGAGTGAAAATTGCATTATAAACAAACCATAACAAAATATAAAAAAAACGTAAATTTTACACTATTTCAGACTATTATATCTTCTGTTCTAATTGTGATAAAATGTTTGTTCTTGTTCTAAAATTTACTCTAACATTTCTAGTCTAGCTTTACGCAAAATTAAAGCCGGTATTTATAATAAAAAAGTAGCCTAAAAGCATTAATTAAGCCCTATCAAAAGTAAACATCGCCACATGTTTTTCCCCATTAGGAAGCTGACCACGTGACCTCTGTCAAGTGGGCTATAAATAGCGCGGTCGGGGAAAAAGGGGAAATAACTAAAAGATCGCTCGCAAACAGCCGTGAGCAAGGTAAAAAACGAAACTTTCACACTTCCTTTGTAAGGATCATATTTTGAGTCAACCGGTGACGAGAGCTCACGAATGGTTGAAAGGCAGAGTATTCTACTTGTTATGCTCGTTGGAGCCATCTAAGACCGTTAGGTTTAGATTTACACACAGAGACCCAGGAGAATAGATGTTATTCTAAAACCCTCATGATTAGCGGTATATTTTGAACTTAGACACTTATGTCTACAGATGAGGAATCCACAGTGTTTACTGTTCTATAGAGGCCTAATATATAATTATCTGGAGTGGAAGACCAGATGAATTACAAGTTATTGCTATTATAACTTTGAAAGTGAAAACTCGCCTGATGTACGAGGGAGTTATATAAGACTATCTTCGAAAGGACAGCCTATCTTTGATACGTCCGATTAGAGGGATGGACTATGCTATTTTCGTCGCTACGAGGGAGTTATATAAGACTATCTTCGAAAGGACAGCCTATCTTTGATACGTCCGATTAGAGGGATGGACTATGCTATTTTCGTCGCCCGCCATGTTTGGGGTTGACTTAAGAAGTGCGAGCTAAGAAAAGTCAGAATGAAACTGTTGGATATTATACAGTTATTTACCCGTTCTGTAATGCGGGGTTTTTCTGCTAGTTGTGGAATGAGAGATAAAATTGGAGTCTGCAACACTTTGATAATCAGATATTTATTGGAACTTATGTACATGCAACTGTAGTCAACTGTCTTCATATCCGCCATGTTCCTGTGTCATGCCTACATGGATTTGTCTACGTCTTGTTGCTGTGACTATAATAAATGGGGAAAACGTTACTAGCTGTTCCTTTATTGACTCATCATCGTAAGTCTATGTGACATTGCTGTAACTTGTTCTGTGGTCCGGTGTGGACATCCATCTACGTTCTGCACACCTAATGTCAACACACCACCCACGCAAACCAGACCAGAGACACACTACCTCTTCATCACCTTCACCATCTGTCGGTGTCTACCTTGATTCGGGTGTCCAAAGATAGGGTGAACTGTATTACAACAACACAGAAGTAAAACAACACCTTATCAGTCTTCCATCCTCGAATCATCTCCTGGATTCTCTTCTTCATTACTAATATCCGGCGTCGTTACAAATGTGGCTCTCCTTCCTTTAGTTTATTTCTCTGCATTATGTTTACATTTTTTGTTATTCTGTTTATTAATAAGTTCAGACACTAAGTCCGTCTCTTTTGTCTGAGTTGAAACCGTTTTTGTTTTCTTTTCTACTTTAATCTTATTATCATCAAGTTTTCTCTTCAAGTTCAGCCTTGGTCTCTCTCTTGTACAATTGATCTCCGCTCCATTTTTAATCTTACTGTTCGCTGTTCCTTCCTTTGTACAAAGTTGTATCTTGACATAATGTCCATTTTCTGTCCTAACATTTAAATCATTCACTTCGAAAAACCCTCCACCCTTTATCTCCTGCAGAAAATTCCGTATCGCTATTCTATTGCGTCTCTTACTTAAGGGCTCCCAGTGTTTCCCTCTGTATGTCTCAATGCTTTGATGTAAACTAGTCTGCCTGTTTTCCATGCTCCACCTCTCTAGGGTATTCGTGATATGTAGGAGGGCTACTGTATTTGGATCTATTCTTTGTTCTTCCGCCATTTTCTACTCTCTCTTCTTTGTTTTTTTCTAAATCAGGTAACTTGATTTTTAACTATAATTTAACTAAACAAACTACAATTTATCAACTGCGTAATTAATGAACTGTCATAAGTTAATTCTAACTATACACACAATGTATTAATCGTTCCTCTCTAGCAATTTTAATCGAAGTCTAACGCAGTTTGGATCTTCAATCGGTCTCGATCTATGATGTAGCCTTCTGCAGTTTCTAGCCACGTAGAGTTAACCTTGATCTGTAACGTAGCCGTCTGTAGTTTTCAGCCACGTAGAGTCAACCTTGATCTGTAACGTAGCCGTCAGTAGTTTTCAGCCACGTAGAGTCAACCTTGATCTGTAACGTAGCAGTCAGTAGTTTTCAGCCACGAAGAGTCAACCTTGATCTGTAACGTAGCATCTGTAAGTTTCAGCCACGTAGAGTCAACCTTGATCTGTAACGTACCGTCACTAGTTTTCAGCCACGTAGAGTCAACGTTGATCTGTAACGTAGCCGTCTGTAAGTTTCAGCCACGTAGAGTCAACCTTGATCTGTAACGTAGCCGTCAGTAGTTTTCAGCCACGTAGAGTTAACCTTGATTTATTTCAACGTGTGATAATCGAATCCTGGTCACCGGCCTCCACTTCACCACCACATGTCACAGCGTCATATGACAGGCCATCACTGTCTGTGTATCCTGATCTCACAGCCCTGATGACCTTCCTCTAGTTTACCATCAGTCCGTGATGAAACAACTTCCCTTGTTGGCCCGTGTTCTTACCTTTTGTGATCGTACAGTGCGTTGTTTTTGTTTGACAGTGGTGTATGAATAATATGATAGTTTCTAACACGTTGCAACGAGAAATCCAAAACACGACATCGAAACGAAGGCAATCACCATAAGATGCAGTTTTTTTGTCAAATAAAGTTATTGATTCTTTAATCTGGTTTTCTTCGTTTACAGGGTTCTGGGTTCACAATCTGACGTTTCCTTCTAAACATTTATGGATGTTTTACGTATGGAGGAGTTCACCCTCGGGAACCTTTTAATTAGGACTTCGTCCCCGACCCCTTGTTGTCCTTGATAGTTATGCTAGGGCCTCTCTTCTATCTAGCGTTCTGTTTTAAAAACTCGACTCACCGTTTTAATGTTGGTTAGTTTCGTTAGTATACGATGTTGTAAACCGTCTATCTAAACAAGGCAATTAGAACTGTTCAATTTACCATCTTGCCTTTCAGTTTTTCAATGTCTTCACCTTTTCTTCCATGGATGCGATGTTCCGCCCTTCTGTTCCATTCTTCGTCTTGTTGCTCTGTGTATTCGTCATCGTTGATCGTATGACGTCGTTGGTCTCTCGCATTCCATTCTTTGTCTGTAACTCGCATCGAGAGTATTCCTTTCCTTACATAGTCGGTCCCTTATTCTCCAATTTACGTCATTTTGACCCGTATGTCACTGCTCCTGTGACAATTGTAACCGTTAGAGTGGTTTAGTGGAAAAAAATTTGGTTATAAATATTTCCTATGAGATTCGTTTTTATGATGGAGATTAGCTGATTAATACGCCGCTGGATATTTTTGTGTTTGGTTAACACGGCGTGTCTTTATACAATACTGTCAATGTCTCTACTGACTTAAAGGCTGTCAGTCTTGGTCGGGCTTACAAGGGTGGCCGACTAATATAGAACGCGAATCATTAACATCGTGGGCCGAAAAGATGGGTCAAGGTTAATATGTAATTTTGTTCAACTGGAAATCAATGTGGATTGTAGTCAAGGTCTGAGATCAAACACACGTTTATTTGGTAGACGCAATACAGACGATCAATCATTGTAGTAATAGGCATCATATCAATAGTTTAGGTTGCAACGTCAAGCATCATAGTTCATTGCATGATCATGTAACTTTGATCATGGACTTGATCGATATTTTATAACGGCCGACCCTTCAAGGACGGCGATGAACTTTACGGCAAGTAGTTCCACCATGGCCTTCGTTAAGGAGCTTGATTAAAACGACAGGGGTTTTATTGAATAACCCTCAAATATGTACGAAGAATAATCCCGATAACATTCGGTAATGATCTGGATCCCACTAGCAACACAACATGGTGTATGTGTTTAAGTTCAGCCAGATTTTAATAAATGACGAAATTAGCATAATATAAATATGCAAACGAGCCCTACACTGGCTAACAAAGATACTCCATACCAGGAGGTTTATAATATCTTCATGAATGCTTCCCTCAATCCGGGCAAGACTTACAATCGGCTCCATCCAAAAACGACTGTCTCAGGCCATAGGCATTAGGCATCTCTCCTTATAACGGAATCCTTCTTTGGCAACCAAACCTAGCGCACCGCGTTGCGCCTTTGTGTTCAACATAGTGTATAATAGCGCGTAATTAATTAATCATATATATTTTTTCTTAGCTGTGCTCAACATTTAAATTACACGCACAAACAGGACTTAACACTGACTTTATAGGGGTTGTCTAAGGGGAACAATCGATGGAACGAGAAGAGGGGATTAAGAATAGGTTTACATCCCTTGATTGAAAGTTACGTTGTTTGGAGTCTTCTTTAACACGCTTAGCGAAGTTAAGCTACGCACTAGAAATTTATTAACTTGCGGGTTGTTTGTCAGACAAAGAGATCTGGGGTGTTCTAAAACTGTTATCGTTGTAAATCGACGGTTTGGACTAAGAGAGTCTGATCCGAGATGCGATAGCGTTAGCAACAAGTGTTGCTTTGAGTTGTGATAGAGTTAGTATATAGAAGTGGCACTGAATGGGAGTTCCATCGGGTTGTTAAGCCAATAGATGTTTTTGGCTGATTCTACGGTGGTAAAAAATTGACTATCGGCCAGACGCCTAATCGCATTTCTTGCCACATTTGTGTACGGCAGTTTGTCATCTATTCTGAGGACAAGATGCCAGTGCTTCAGTGAGAGAACATGTGTATATTTCGAAGAATCCAGTGCTCAAGCTGTGTTTGGGCTTGGTGCAAATGCTTTTTGTGGGCCGTCGATTCGTTAAGGATGATGAAGACAATACAAAAACAACGGCAACGACTGGGTCATAAGACTGACCAAGTGGTAGTAATGTACACTGGACCCATTATGGAACATTCATGACGATACGATTTATTGTTGGACGACTGTCGTACATTTTTATTTGATAGGTTAGGGAGATATTTGGTCCCTTCTGAGTAGATGTGATAGTGGTAAATAAGCGTGGTCAAAGGTATAAGAAATAGATTTCACGAGTGAATAGTTTAAGGGTAGAATCTGTCTCTGGATTGAGAAGATACTCTAATCCAGCCTATCTTTACGACTATACTTTATAATAAGACAATCCTACTCTCCATGCATGTAACAAATACGTTTAACCACTCACACACACACACAAATATGTGACTACAAGACACACAAACGTGAAAAAATATGGTTACTGGGGATGATCTGACCAACACACTAAATTAGGTTTTGTTTAGTTTATTATCACTTAAACTTTACAACATCAAATATCTAGAAGAATCAAATACATCAAAATTACAGACATAGGCAAATAACCCAATAAGCCTTCCCTTCTTGTTAAGAAGAAGATCCCAAAAGAAGTTAATAACCCGAAAGTTCAAAGATTAACACTAGGTTACAGTATATAGACAGTAAATTGAGCAAACTTCCTAATACGTGCTACCCCGTAAAGTAAACAATTGTTAAGCCAAATAAGCTAGTTTGGTGCAAGCTATATTAACAAGAAAATCTTCAGTCCCTCTCTCTCTCTCTCTCTCTCTCTCTCTCTCACACACACACACAAACACACATACGTGGCCACGTTCTTTCTTTCCTTACTTAATCTGGTGTAATTTCCAGGCATTATAATTATTCAGGATATAATTATCGATTGGTGTGTCAGGTTTCAGTGGCAAACTTGGCACCAGTCCAGCGTTAACAGTAACTTCATAAAGGTGGACGCCAAGTTTAGTGAGGTAATCCTTGATCGATATTGTCACCTTGACTAGTTAATGTTAGAAAAAATCGAGATGTAGTGTTCACCGCAAGGAATGGGAAAACGAATACTTCTGGTATTTTGGCACAGCTAGTTGCTCCCAATTGTTACTGAGGTTGGTATGCAATTGATTAGATAGATCATACCGGCTAACTCTGGTGAGTGACCGATTCTGAAATAGCGTGAACGACTATCAGATGTCGGGAGAACAGTTATTGTTATTTCACCACAATGGGCTGATAAAAATGCAATAAAATATTTCTGGATGTTTGGTAAGTCTCCGTTAAATTTTTTTACTTATAAAAATGTTCGTTCGTCTCTGTGGCCCGTCCTGTTCGCAACTGAAGCTTGGAGATTCGTCAGCTAACAGAAGACAACTTCAGTAAAAAAATCGAGATAAGGCTCAAGATATAGCCACATAAAAAACGCTGGTCGCCGTTGATCAGATTGCCTAGAGGATATAGGAACATTATGAAACGCTTACTGCTAATAATATTTACATATATATGCACACAGAAGGGGACGAGACATCTCTCATCGTCTCCGTCCTTCCTGATTAAGTAAAAAGGCGCACATTATGTCTAGCCTATCCTATCTGGTCAGTTATTATTTAAACTTTAATCACTTTTCAAATATCGCTTGTCATTACTAGTGTTAAGAGTCAGTTTGTTGTATGTTAGGAATGTGACCTTTTTTATATTGGTTTTTTATATTTGTGGTCTAAGGGAGTTAACCAGTTGTAATATTTTATGGAATAAGTTAGATTTAGTTGTTATCTGTCTTGGGCTTGCTAGTGTCTCGATATATGCCCATATAAGGTTCTGTTCGTAGATTTTCTTAGAACAGTCCCAGTACGTTCCAGGCTGTGAACTAAACTCACGTCACGCGATGATTCGCGCATGCGCCAAGGTTTTTGCGAGTCCGGAAGACTGCTTCGTTTAGTCAGTCTGGCTGGGCGATTTGAGCGGAGAGGGTGTCCCGTCATGTTTTTCTGGCAGTGTAAAAGGGGATCAGAGTTATGTGTGTTTTAAATATGTTTAAGATTCCCCTTGATTGTGATTCTGGCATAGTTCGGCAAGGCCTAGGATATGGCCAGTGTTTCTTGTGTGTTTGTTTCCTGGAGTGCAGAGCAGGTAATAATACTTTGATATAGATTAACATTGAGTACTTGGAAGCCCGCTATCTATGCGGCCTTTTTATGCTAAAGATGTACCTGACTTGCTGTGTCAGAAGATATATAGATTAACATTGAGTACTTGGAAGCCCGCTATCTATGCGGCCTATTTTTGCTAAAGATGTACCTGACTTGCTGTGTCAGAAGATATATAGATTAACATTGAGTACTTGGAAGCCCGCTATCTATGCGGCCTATTTTTGCCAGAGATGTACCTGACTTGCTGTGTCAGAAGATATATAGATTAACATTGAGTACTTGGAAGCCCGCTCCTTATGCAGCATGTTTTGCTAAAGATGTACCTGACTTGCTGTGTCAGAGGATATATAGATTAACATTGAGTACTTGGAAGCCCGCTATCTATGCGGCCTATTTTAGCCAGAGATGTACCTGACTTGCTGTGTCATAGGATATATAGATTAAAATTGAGTACTTGGAAGCCCGCTATCTATGCGGCATATTTTTGCCAGAGATGTACCTGACTTGCTGTGTCAGAAGTGTAGTAAAATCTGCGAGAATAATCGCTCATTTCAGTAAGATTTTAGTCATAAAATGATAATAAATAAACCCGCCCTATTGTGTCTGACGGTGATCCTCTCACACGCCAGCATAGCGCTGAATTTTGTGCAGTGCTAAAGCCTATAGAACGATCCCACGGTAAAAATCTAACACGCGTTTTAGTTTCGGTTTCGAAAACGTACTACCAACATTTAACATTTTGCCGGATCTGCTGCATACACACTGCAGCCAAGACTTATAATTAACGATTTTGCGGAAGTATGCCGCCAAACTGCTATCTGAATTAACGTATTCCGTCAATTTTAACGCAAAATTTAGTAGTAATCCTTACATTTTTTGGTAGTGTTACACGATACAATACAAATTATTAACGCCAATTCTTAACCCGCCACGCCAACACCCCGGCTCGCTTGACACATTCTGCCATGCATATATACACGCTGGAACAAAGCCAACAGAGGCAAACACGCAGACAATTTTATTGCCTCCTCGCGGTAATGTTTCTGAAGTCACAAAAACAAGTTAGTTATTTGAAAAATACATGCTGGCGAGATGAAAGAGAGGGAAAGATGGCGGTCTTGTGTAAAATTGTTATTTGACGAGTGAATATGACGAAAATTGACAATCTAAACCAATATGAATCTGACCATAAAAATCAAATGGTAGTATAGCTTAGAGTCCACTGAGCAAGAATGTGTTTTAAATAATATGATAGTCCCAGTATTAGCCAAGTTATTGGGAAAATACAAAATGTCTACGGACGCACGACCAGACAGACTGTTGTTCCTGCTTGTTTTTCATAAAGTTAGTGGGGACACCGGCTTAGAAGGGAGACATTGAGGTAAATTCAAATTCGCTTGGGTAACAAGAGTATAGGAGGGAAAAGGGGAGCGGTAGGAAAATGTAATCTAAAACTAACATCGTTTTGTATTGGCATAACTGAAGTAGACTGGCCAATCGACTACCAGTGTAGTGGTGTTGATGGTATTGTATGATGTTGATATTACTAAATGTAATTGTATGAGGCCAGCTGTGACGGCTCCTGAGATAAAATGTAGTTGAGAATTGTCAGAAGGCCTTTCTTGCTACCACTACGACCTCACACTTAATTTTTTTTTAATGAATGTGGCTACGTAAAGTGTCTAGGGTTATGATATGTAGTGTGGTGTAATAGGTTATAGATATACCCACAGATATTTAACAAGACTAATAATATTAATAAATGTTAAAATACACTGAACTAACTCACGTGTGTAAATTTTTTGATAAAATTATATTACATTTATTTTGTTCTGGATCAATTTTTTAGGTTGACCAGAACTTAAAAAGATTTAGAGATTATGAAAGAAATGCATGGAATATTATATCATAAATGCAATAGTGTACATATATATGTACTATACTAGTTAGTTTTATTAAAATGTTCTAGTAGTCATCTACTTGGGAGGATAGTTACTGTTTGTGCTGTTGGGGTGGCCTCATCACACCTGTCTATATTGACTACCCAGTGTCCAGAAAATGGTGGGAATTTTTATGGGGTATTAGTAACTACACAGCTTTGGTGAATGTCCAGCAGACCAGAGGCTCACTCATCTTATATTTGTAGCTCTGGTGCTGAAAACTGATGGTCCCACCTCTCCGTGCTGGCGGGCAATAATGGTGGTCTCTGTCACAAGTACTGCACAGATACACTCGAGTAAAGTCACCAACTGAATAGTCACTGCTTTGTTGACAACAGAAACTCGCAGCTCAGATTATGAATAAATAACACAGAATTGCTAGCAAAACTCAGCTGAGCTGCTGGCTATAGTATGGCGTCCCTAAATTTATTACACTTTCTTTCATATGGAAATCACCACACTTTAAAATCTGTGTCTATCACTGAACAACTATTGAAGAATGGCCCCACTTTCGCGTCTGAGCGCTAATGATATGATTGTCTGTGGCCAATCACTGCCTAGGTTTATTTTAATTTCAAATTTCCTACCATAAAGTCATTTCAGTCATGCTTCAGTCAAGTATGGATGGTTATCTGTTAGTCTGTCCGTCTCTACTTGTGTTTCTACAAAATGTACTAGATTTTTGAACCAACCTTTCTCTCCCCTCCAAAATTTTGTCGTTAAAAGTTATATTTAGACACAGCTACCACCCAAAAACCCTCTCCTCCATACTAAGTAAATTTGAACACCTGCGTTTCGAGGTCGTGTTTTTTTGTGCAATTAGCGACACTTTTAGATTCAATACAGTCTGTCTATGATGTGAACAACACTGTCTTTTGTCATTATCTTCAATATTATCTATCCGTCTGTAAAATTAAGACCATATTAGTTCACTGCTCAGAATAGGCCATCCGGCCAGCTAATTTTTATATTCCTAACATTAATATTAAGAAAAATTTACTTTTTAATTTTTGTAATATTCCAAACATCTGCGTTTTAGCCGCTGAATTCAAATCAAGGGCTTGGTATTGCAAAAGCGTCCAATAAATGACTGTGGCGTATTATATCTAAGGTCCCTTCTGTCGAGTTGCTTACTTTTTATGTCAACTTGGGAAACGTGACTTTTCTCCGTCCTCCCCCCCCCCCCCCCCAATTGCGTCTCCTTAGCCTTTCTAGTCTCACGCAATCTTTCCAGTCATATTTTTTTCCTTTTTGATCCGCCGTTCCCCTCCTGTTTAGCAAGTCAATTATTATGGAGGATGATGACCCGCGGTCTAGGCGATCATGTACTATTCGCAGCCTACGCATTATGTTTTTATCCTTAAATGTTATCTTTGGAGATATTTTACCGTTGTATCTCTGTCAATTTATAGGTAAAATTACTCCTCACGTCTGCCACTACTCTAATTTTGATCACAGGGGTGCCGACTGAGGAAATCTGCACCGACATTCAATTTGCCTGGGATATATTGGATACTGAACTGATAAGGTTGAAGCAACAAAGACCACCTCAGCAATCTTGCGTTTTCATGCTTAGCCTGAGACAAGAACACGAGAGGCTGATGGTCCGTCTCCACCACAAATGTCCTACCATACAGATAGATTTGAAACTTCTTTATTGCCCAGATTAACGCTAAACATTCTTTTTCGCTTGTGGAGTATCCTTGTTCCGCCTTATTCAATTTGCGGCTTGCATAAGCGACTGGTTTCAGTTCCCCATCAGGTGAAGATGATCTTTGCAACAAAGCCCCTCCTAGTCCTACATTACTTGCATCGGTTCTTAAGACAAAGTCCTGTGTCAAATCAGGCAGTTTGAGAATAGGCTTGCTAGTGAGTTTTTCCTTTAACTCTTGGAACGCTAGTTCACATTGTGCAGTCCAAATAATTTTATCTGGAAGTCCCTTGCGAGTCAGATCAGTCAGAGGAGCACAAATAGCGTTAAAATTTTTGATGTATTTCTGATAAAATCCGCATAACGACACAAATGATCGCACGTCCTTTTTTGTTTGTGGCCTAGGTGCTCTCTGCAGTTTTTCCAAGTTCTTAGGATCAGGGGTCATATTACCCTGATATACAGTGTGTCCCAAGAATTCCAACTCTTTGCATCCAATACAACATTTTGTTGGCCTAGCAGTTAAGTTCGCCTCCCGAAGTCTATCAAACAACATCTCCAGAGCTTCAATGTGTTCTTCAAATGTCTCGGTGGCGACGAGAATATCATCCATGAAATTCGTGATACATGGGTTATTCAGGGGATCCAACAATTTTCGCATCATCCTTGAAAACACACTCGGAGCATTTTTCAGTCCGAATGGTAGCATATTGAATTCATAATGTCCATCCGAAGTGCTAAAAGCCAATAAGGTCTCACTTCAGGCTTCACTGGGATCTGGTAATAGCCTTTACTAAGATCCACTTTTGAAAAGTATTTTGCCTTGTTCAGTCTGGCAAATAACTGTTTTGTGTCTGGTAATGGATCCACTTGTCCTTCTGTGACAGCATTCAGTTTCCTGTAATCTATGCACAGTCTGTGTTCCCCAGACGGTTTCCTCAACAAAACGACACTAGAACTAAAAGATGATTCACTGTGCGAAATAATCCCCTCCTTCAACAAATACTCTATTTCTTCCTTCAATGCCTTCTCCTTCGCGAACGGAATAGAATAGGCTCTCATACAGATTGGGTTTGAGTCTACCAGTTTCATGTCATACTGTAGCAAATTTGTATGGCCTGGTTTATCTGTTAATACATCTGTATGTTCCTCCAGAACTTGTTGAACTCTCTCCCTCTGGTTTTTAGTCAGGTGCTTACTGACTTTTACCTGTGCTGCTGTTTCACAAGGATGTAATGGGTATTCATGTGAGGTGAGTGGTTCTTTTTGCATCTGGGTTGCAATAGCTAAGGTCAATAAGGGGGTGCTTTCCTGGAGTGGTCTGTCCAGATACTTCTTTAACAGGTTTACATGATAAACTTTTTCCTTCCCCTTTTTGTCAATTTTATAGTTTGTTCTAGACACCTTCTCTAGAACCGTATATGGACCTTGCCAACCAATTTGTAATTTATTCTGGCTTCCGGGTAGTAGAAGCAGCACCTTCTCTCCGACTGCCAGTTCCCTGTCCTTTGCCTTCCTATTAAAATATGCTGCATGTTTCTTCCTGGCTTGTTTCAAATTATCATTTGCCAGTTTCCATCCAGCTTTCAAACGATTGGTCAGTTCGTTCACATATTGATAAGATGAGGTAACAGTCTCTTCCGCCTTCTCATCTGTCCAGGTCCTTAATAGAGCTTCTAATGGACCTTTTATTGGCCTCCCAAATAGCAGAGTTGCGGGAGCCATCCCGGTTGAACTATGTGGTACCTCCCGATACGCAAACAATGCGGCGGGCAGGAATTGATCCCACAGATCCGGTTTTTCGTGTGCCAGCTTTCTCAGGATAGAAATGAGAGTCCCGTTGAACCTCTCTACCTGGCCGTTCCCTTGTGGATGGTACGGACTACAATGAAAGTGCCTGGCTTGAAATAGCTTAAAAACTTCTTCCGTTAGTTTCCCCTTGAACTGAGATCCATTATCCGTCAAGATTTGATGCGGGAATCCTAATCGGGTAAATATTGTAAGTAGTGCCTCTGCTACATGTTTTGAATCAATTGATGGCAGGGCTACCGCCTCTCCCCACATAGAACAAGTGTCCACCAGAGTAAGGATGTAACTGTTCCTCCTCTTGGTCCGAGTGAGAGGTCCTACAATATCCACTGCAACCCTCTCAAAAGGTGTTCCCACTATGGGCATTTCCCCTAGAGTTGCAGGAGCAGTCCAGTGCTTTGGAGCTACCCTTTGACATTCTGGGCAGGATTTGACATATCTTTTTATATCCTCCGTTATCCCTGGCCAGAAGTAATGACAAGCTATACGCTGTCCTGTGGCGCTGATCCCCATGTGACCACTGAAGGGAATCGCATGCCCGAGTTCCATCACTTTATCTCTATATGAAGTGGGAAGAACCAGCTGGTTGTGACCATTTGTTCCAGTTCCGGCCTTCCTGTATAAGAGTTTGTTCTTCATGAAATATTCCCCCTTGCTCGGAGGTGTGTGGCATTTGGGCAATTTTTTAAAACAGGGCTTGAGTGTCCTATCCTCAGCCTGCGCCTTCCTCATCTCCTCTGGATGAGCATTTATAGGTTCACCTTCTTCCTCCTTCTTCTGTGACCTGGTCTGCACTGTCGCCATGATCACAGGTTTCTCGGGATTCCCCAAGAAGACGTATCTACACCCCAATATCAGAGGGTAGATTGGTTCATCTATCACTGCTGCTCTGATTTCTCCTTCCACATAGCGAGTTTTCACCGTTATCCTTGCGATGGGAAGTGTCATGAGTGGTATGTCCTTAGTCGCCCCTTGTATTTCCACTGTTTCTGTGGTATACTGACTTGGGTCCACTAGGCTAGACTTCACAACTGAATCATAATCCAAACCTGTATCATAAAGGCACCTTATGGTGACCCCATTACAAATAAAATCCTCACAAACTGGGGGGTGATAAGGTTCCTGTTGTCCCTTAGGATTAACCTTTAATCTTTGCGTCCCCGACTTCATTGCAGCAATGTTTGAAGGTTTCCTTCTACAAAATTCGGTGTTATGGTTATCCTTCTTGCACCATTTACACCATCTTTTTCCTTGGTTCAACGGTTTTCTTTCATTGAACTTTTGGTCATTGAACTGTGAGTTTCTGTCGCGATAGTCATTTCTTGGCCGCTCAAAGTTTGTCCTACCTTTATTTCCCTGCTCTCTATTATCAAATTTATTAAATTGCTGTGGAGCTTTAAAATTGTCTATGTGCTTCTTCTTAGCACCACTTACCTCTGCCTGGGCTGCCTGATACCTCTCAGCAACATTTAAAATTTCCCCCAACTTCTCTGCACCTTGTTCCATGAGAAATTTTCTCATGTCTGGAGCCATGGACTCTCTCAATTGCTCAATCATGATCATTTCCTTAAGATCTTGGGTCTTCCCCAGAGCCGTCCATTTCTCCAAATAGGTTTCTAGTCTAGCAGAGAATTGGTGGTATGTCTCCCCAGACAACAGTTTGGCATTTCTAAATTTCTTACGATAAAATTCACCATTCTTCTCGTACCTTAATAACAAAGCCTGCTTTAACATGTCATAATTGTCTTGGTCTTCCCTGTTCATTTTGGCAAATACTTCATAAGAAGTACCTCTCAATCCCTGTGATAGCTTTAAGCTCCACCTCTCTCTCTCTAACCCATATGTAGTAGCTAATAACTCAAAACGTCCTAGGTACCCCTCTATGTCATCGTCTTTTTCAACAAAATGGTCTAAATGAAACCCCATAGCTGAGTTTGAGGCTCCCAGACTAGGCGTAGCATCTGAGGCAAAAGGGCTGGCACCATTTTCAGGAGCCTGGCCTTGTAATTCCAGCTCCCTTAGTCGTAATTCGTGCTCCCTTTGCAACCTTCTATCTTCTGCCTCCCTTTCGGCCTTTTTATCTTCTGCCTCCCTTTCGGCCTTTTTTCCTCTGCCTCCCTTTGCTGTCGTTTTTCTTCTGCCTCCCTTTGCTGTCGTTTTTCTTCTGCCTCAATCTGCAGCCTCTTAATTTCTCTATCAGCCTCATTTGTAACCTCTTCTCTTCAGCTACCTTTCTATCTTCCCTTTCAATATATTTATCACATTCAGTCGTTACGTATTGAATTAAAATCTGACCATCCATTCCCATCTCCTTCGCGGTGAGCACAGCAGCTGATCTAAATTTTGCCAGCTCCGCCATACTTTTTAGACAATATAATAATATACAAGCTAAATCTCTAACCAGTAAATACACTAAGTACTTCTTATGACTATAGTCTAACCAATTCTAACTAACCAGTTAACTAATTAATTATTACTGGCTGTGAAGATTCACCAACTTTTATCTGCAGGGACACTTTTAATTTTAAAGGAAATTTTACAATTTATTTCCCTACTTTTATTTCTCCCACCAGGAGATCCTAATATTACTGTTGGGCTAATTATCCCTGGACAAGACCCCAATTTATGTAGTGGTGTTGATGGTATTGTATGATGTTGATATTACTAAATGTAATTGTATGAGGCCAGCTGTGAAGGCTCCTGAGATAAAATGTAGTTGAGAATTGTCAGAAGGCCTTTCTTGCTACCACTACGACCTCACACTTAATTTTTTTTAATGAATGTGGCTACGTAAAGTGTCTAGGGTTATGATATGTAGTGTGGTGTAATAGGTTATAGATATACCCACAGATATTTAACAAGACTAATAATATTAATAAATGTTAAAATACACTGAACTAACTCACGTGTGTAAATTTTTTGATAAAATTATATTACATTTATTTTGTTCTGGATCAATTTTTTAGGTTGACCAGAACTTAAAAAGATTTAGAGATTATGAAAGAAATGCATGGAATATTATATCATAAATGCAATAGTGTACATATATATGTACTATACTAGTTAGTTTTATTAAAATGTTCTAGTAGTCATCTACTTGGGAGGATAGTTACTGTTTGTGCTGTTGGGGGTGGCCTCATCACACCTGTCTATATTGACTACCCAGTGTCCAGAAAATGGTGGGAATTTTTATGGGGTATTAGTAACTACACAGCTTTGGTGAATGTCCAGCAGACCAGAGGCTCACTCATCTTATATTTGTAGCTCTGGTGCTGAAAACTGATGGTCCCACCTCTCCGTGCTGGCGGGCAATAATGGTGGTCTCTGTCACAAGTACTGCACAGATACACTCGAGTAAAGTCACCAACTGAATAGTCACTGCTTTGTTGACAACAGAAACTCGCAGCTCAGATTATGAATAAATAACACAGAATTGCTAGCAAAACTCAGCTGAGCTGCTGGCTATAGTATGGCGTCCCTAAATTTATTACACTTTCTTTCATATGGAAATCACCACACTTTAAAATCTGTGTCTATCACTGAACAACTATTGAAGAATGGCCCCACTTTCGCGTCTGAGCGCTAATGATATGATTGTCTGTGGCCAATCACTGCCTAGGTTTATTTTAATTTCAAATTTCCTACCATAAAGTCATTTCAGTCATGCTTCAGTCAAGTATGGATGGTTATCTGTTAGTCTGTCCGTCTCTACTTGTGTTTCTACAAAATGTACTAGATTTTTGAACCAACCTTTCTCTCCCCTCCAAAATTTTGTCGTTAAAAGTTATATTTAGACACAGCTACCACCCAAAAACCCTCTCCTCCATACTAAGTAAATTTGAACACCTGCGTTTCGAGGTCGTGTTTTTTTGTGCAATTAGCGACACTTTTAGATTCAATACAGTCTGTCTATGATGTGAACAACACTGTCTTTTGTCATTATCTTCAATATTATCTATCCGTCTGTAAAATTAAGACCATATTAGTTCACTGCTCAGAATAGGCCATCCGGCCAGCTAATTTTTATATTCCTAACATTAATATTAAGAAAAAAAGTACTTTTTAATTTTTGTAATATTCCAAACATCTGCGTTTTAGCCGCTGAATTCAAATCAAGGGCTTGGTATTGCAAAAGCGTCCAATAAATGACTGTGGCGTATTATATCTAAGGTCCCTTCTGTCGAGTTGCTTACTTTTTTATGTCAACTTGGGAAACGTGACTTTTCTCCGTTTCCCCCCCAATTGTGTCTCCCTAGCCTCTCTAGCCCCACGCAATCTTTCCAGTCATATTTTTTTCCTTTTTGATCCGCCGTTCCCCTCCTGTTTAGCAAGTCAATTATTATGGAGGATGATGACCCGCGGTCTAGGCGATCATGTACTATTCGCAGCCTACGCATTATGTTTTTATCCTTAAATGTTATCTTTGGAGATATTTTACCGTTGTATCTCTGTCAATTTCACTACAACCAGACGCAGAGTATGTTTGGAATTATTTTGTTTTTCAAAAACTGCATTTGAATTCTGGTAGTCGCAAGCTTTCGATTGGCCAGTGCTAATAAATATTAGCAAAAAGCTTTCGCTGCTCAGTGCCAGTTGAACTAAATTTTTCATTCAGATACGCTGAGAACAGCTGTGATAAATTTAAAATTAAATAACTAAATAAGTATTCACAGTCTGGACAGTTCAGAAGAAACTGAGGCCATTTCTTTGCAAGTCAGCTCCTTTGTTTATATTACTTGAATTTTGTGGTAAGAATGCTTTATGAATTTAATATGTTTAATCCCATTGCCAAAGTTAGATACTGCTATTGGGAAAAAGTGAAGGACGTGCCGGGAGCAGACATTGTTGAGTCCTCACGTGGAAATGTATTTAACTGATGTATGTTGTCATGATTATGTTTGAATATTATTGTATTAGAGTATATTAGTAAGCCTCCGTGTTCCATGAACACTGTTCAACATGCCTGAAGCATTTATATTTAAAAAGAAAAAGAAGAGAAAATATATAAAAGGAAATGTGGTTACCCCACATTATATTATTGAGGAAAACTATGTAAATGTACAGTGGCGTATCTGCCATAGGTACCTGAGGTGTGGTCACAGCAAGGTCGGAGTCATGAAAAACTAGGGGCGAGTGCACCTGAAATGCACGCGAGGCTGACCCCATATCACCGTAGGGAAATAAATAATATCAAAAGTGATCAGATATAAAAGGCCAGGGTGTCCTTTTGTTGCAAAGGTTTTATTTCCTGTTGCCAGCTGGTAACAGGAAACCTGAGGAGTGACGATAACGCCAAGAAGTCTCCGACAATTCATGTATGCTGTCAAGAGATAACAGCAGGAGCTTGGGCGTGTGATGTGATATCGATATTTCTGCAACTACACACTATCTTATCATTCAACAAGAAACCCCAGGTGATATGTTAAGGACCTGTGTATATCTGACAGTTTCGTTTTAAATAAACACTGGTATTTCAAATCATACCCAGGAAGTTGATGGGGTATGATGATAATACAGCCCCTCATACACAGTGACTCTCCCTATTAGATGAATAAAGTGTAAGCTGTGAACATTCCAACAGGAAAGACATATATTAACTTTGTAGTTATTTGGGCAGATTGTATACACATTTTTAGGTGATCTTTTCTGTAAACTATCTTGTCCTCATTTTCAAAGACCTGTCAAAAAGATATGACTAGACAGGCATAATAAATTGTACAGAAAATTATCAAATTTAAAGAAAAACTTTACCACAGGTTTTTATTCACTTCCTCATAGAAACTTAATGTGTTTTTGTATTGTGTACCATCATTTCATTTCTCCCCTAGACACTAGGTACATCATACACCAGACACTAGAGCCAAAATATTGACCGTGTGAGATCTAGGGAGGTAGCGTTAGGTTCCCTGCACATAATTCATCATCACCATTTATAGAGTCAGGGGCCTACATGTGCTTGACCTCACACGGTTAATACATACACGGATTTCATTCTTTTAGGATACCATCATAACCTCCCCAGCAAAATCTAACTTTGCTACAAGAAGATATATAGATTAACATTGAGTACTTGGAAGCCCGCTCCTTATGTGGCATGTTTTGCTAAAGATTAACCTGACTTGCTGTGTCAGAGGATATATAGATTAACATTGAGTACTTGGAATCCCGCTCCTTATGCGGCTTGATTTTGCAAGAGTCTCTGTAGTGTTGGATACTATGAACTAATGCCATTTACATGATGCTAAATGTGCTTGAACCTTGTCCTAATGACAGTACGTTCGTTTGTGATGTCGACGTGATGTGATTGTAATAAATCGTTAGAACTGCACCAAGTTGTTTTCAACGCTTCCTGACCAGCGATTGCAGCATGAATATAAGAACATTGTTCTTCTTCTTGAGCCACCACTACTAACCACATACTTCTACAGTGGTGGTTTCCAGTCATTTCTTACCTACGACATTCGCACTACTGGAACCGTGGCTATATTATGTCAACCAACCATGACTTCCTCAAAGTGATGCCACTATAATAAATAGTACGGAACTGTTCCAGTCATGTACAACAATCCATGACTTCCGCGACGTGATGTTATTTACCTAAATCGTTTGGAGACGTCACATGTCTTTTCAACTGGTTTTGCTGTTAAACTGAAGTACCCGGCGTTGCCCAGAAATTCTACACCAGTTTATTTCCAGTCAAGATATAACTGTGTTTGCTGAACTTCATTGTTGCTGTTATGCTGTTTTCATCATTGCTGCTATCTCGAGGCCATGAGTATTTTTTCGCCAGTTAAGATAAGTGGCTATATGTTTTGTGAACTGTGCCTCTGTATGTGTGGTAGTTAGGCATTCCTCTCTGCACATACTATTTATATTCCTTGTTTTTATGTTACATGTTTCTTTGTTTTATATGTTATATATGTGTTTATATTTCAGCGGGTTTGGTTGGGCGGTGACTGTCGTAGAATATCCCACTTTACCGAGGGTCTACGACAGCGATCTTTAGGGACTATTGCGAATTTCCTGCAGTGGAAATCTCCAGCAAACATTTTTGCTGCGTATTATAGTCCACTGTGTTTGGTTATTTGTGATATTTTTGTTTAGTTGTGACGAGCTGTTCTATGTTGTTTTTGTAATTTTTTTTCTGTTCTTTAGTTTTGATTAATTTGTTTGTAGTTGTCTGCCTCCCCTTCCTATCGTTTATTTCTTTACACATTTTCGTTTATACACTGTTTTTGTTATTTGTATTGGTAATTTATTCGCAGCTGTCGTTACATGCATTGTAAGATTCTACTTTAGTTTTGCTTTAGTGGTTATTTGATTTCTGCGAACGTTGTCGTTGTCCTTGATGCTTTGTCTTGTCTTTCCAGTTGTTGTTATTCATTATTGTTATACACTGTCAATATTGGTATGCACAATAAGTATATAAGTGATTAATTATATTATTGATAACTAAGGTATTGATACAAGTTCTTGGGCAAAGACTTGTGACCCACTGAGTTGGGATAAAGTGAATTCCTCAGATAATAATTATTGCACAGGGTATTGATCTCATAATTAGACATAATGTCTACATTGGATTACTTTATTGAGCAAGGGAAAGCCCTTGGCGAAACTGGAGAGAAATTAAAAGAATTTGTACTTGGCGAATATTACAAGGCTCAGGAGGTTGAAGAGAGGAAATTAGAATTAGAAAGAGAGGCCAATGAGAGGACATTTGAAGATAAAAAAAAACAAATGCAGATATTGGAGATGGAAAAACAGAACCTGGAATTTGAGGAAAATCGGAGACTGCACGAGCAAAGGTTGTTATTTACGAAGGAGAAAAAGGAGCTGGAAGATGAGTGTTAGGGTCATTTTTGAGGGTGTTGAGACTGTCACTTCTGACCATAACGCGAATGAATCCCTTCTTGAATAAATGAAGTAATCAATCAATTAAAACTGCCAACAATGGGCACATCAACGAATGTCAAGGCGGTTTCAGTTATAACCATTTATTTGACGATGCACAGTTGACGAGACAAACTTGTCAATAAGGACGACTCTATATCATCTAATGTTCCGGTACTACGTTTCTCCTTTTTAGTACTGGCCTCTTACTTCAATCAATGTGGAGTTACAATAATACAATTTCCTGCCAACGACCTTCGTGGCATCATAGCTTAGATATAACAAATACTTGAGTCACCTCTGCTTTATGTAGTAAGTATTCGTAACAGCCGAATACTGATTCATATCATAAAAATACCAAGCCAATCCTGGATAATCCTAATGTAGGAATCCGTCGGATTTAAAATTCACATAATAAGTTCAAGTAGGACTCCATTTTGAACCAATACGTCATTGGTCCAACTAGACGTCTACATGCGAAAGAAATACATTATTATCTATATCATACTTGCTTCCCTTCCCGAAAAAATCACCAGTATATAGTTGACCAAGGTCCTCATCTTCTTAACAGACGGACAGTCATATAAAGAATAAATATTCCCGCAACACGGGCTCGAACGCCACAAATCAATGGACTGATTTGGGAACCCAACTTCTACTACCTAGTTATGACGTAGACTAATGTTTGGCAACACGTGCGGGCGGGGTAACCCATACTCGCATTCGTGCACAATCGTGCGCTACGAAAATCAAACTCACCAATAAAACTTACTACCATGTAAGTCGGTGCGTAAAGTTTATTACAGAGGTAGGACCACATATTAATAATATGAGACTACCCTCATCTGTAAAGGACTGTAGAGGCCAACGAAAAGGGCTCTACAGATTCCTTACCAATCCCCCCCAAAAAATAAATTATATTAATTTTTTTCTTTACTACTCGAGGATAGAGGTGAGTCAAGTTTACATATTCATATTTTGCCAATATATCATGATAAAAATCATAAAATATGAAATTCCAATTAACTCAAATCAACAAAAGGTATGCATAAAAGCATACATCCACAATTGCAACCTTTGGTACAATGTGGTCAATGAAATAAACTATCACATTAAAAATATTGAATTAGAACAAATGTAAACGCAAATGTTAAATTAATGTTCTTAAATACAAATATTGATCAATCCACTTAAATATTGTATAGTTAACTACATTAATTATTATTTTAACTAACTAAGTATCTAAGTTTAATAATCTAATTAATTCATTTATTTCACTCTAATAATGTCATCAATTCCTTAAATAACGGAAGTTCCATTTTCCTGTTAGTGACCAGTTAATAATCTAACAAGTTCAGTTCCACGAAGAAATCAAAGTGCTAGAAATGTTATTTCGGTGAGAAAATATAATCCTTTTCCAACGTTATTCTCTCTTCAATGTCATAATAAAGTGAATGTTATTTTCACAAATATAGTAGTATAATACAATGTTCTAGGTTCTTTTAATACATAATCATTGTAGATTTCACTTGACTGAATGTTAATGACTCTTATAATCGAGGTAGCACACGTAAAAAGTTACAATCGACGCACTGTCAGTGTCGAAGTTCAGTTGTTTTTAATGCGTAGCTGCTAACTCGATTCGTTCGGACATCTCGACAAAATGTCAGCGAGAACATTCTGCGTACCAGGAATGGATCTTATTGTAAAACTATATGGCTGGAGTGCGATCGCATACCTAGTCGATTTGGCTGATTTCACGTCCTTTGTGTTGAGGGCAGTAAGCGCTTTTTGGTCTGATTCCACAATAAAGTGTGATCCAAGCAGATATCTCTGGAGTTTGGTTATTGACCAGACAAGTCCGAGAAGTTCCTTATCTAGAACTGAGTAATTTTGTTCAGTCGGAGTTAACTTCCGTGACACATAGAGAACTGGATGCAAGGTGCCATTATATTCTTGTAGTAAGACGCTTCCCACGCCGTAATTAGAAGCATCGCTGCGTAAGACAAATGGTAAATTCGCATTAGGCAACCTTAACACAGGAGGATCCGAAAAAAATTTCTTTACGATATCCAACGCGATTTGATGTTCGTTAGACCACCGAATCACGTTAGTTGCACCTTTCCTAAGTAATGAAGAGAAAGGAGCAGTAATGGACGAAAGATGTGGTATGAATTTCCCATAATATTGTATTAGACCTAACAGAGATCGCACTTGTTTCTTTGTTTTAGGTGTAGAGATATTAAGGATTTTGGAGACATTACTGTCCTCTGTATATAACATACCGCGACCAATACGGTGCCCCAAAAAAGAAATATCGTGGAAACCCACAAATGCCTTTGATGGCTTAGCAGTTAAGTTATGATATTGTAATGTGGACAGTAATGAGTTTAATCCTTTCAAATGTTCTTCCCATGAGTCACTGAAAAGACAAATGTCATCTATGTACGCAATGACGTTGGGATGATGAGATAGAATTCGACGCATCATGCGTACGAACGTGGCAGGAGCGTTAACTAACCCAAATGGCATAAAATTCCATTGGAATAGATCATGAGAACTAGAAAAAGAACAAATGACTATTACAAGAAAGAAATGATTACTGCATAGGCTGAGTCATCACAGAATGTGAAATCAAAATCCAATATCAGTAGGTTACTATCTGCGTGACGCAGAATCAGGAACCAATTGTAATCGGAGAGAATGGTGGTGGAAATACACACCATTGTCCCGCTCGATAGCCATGCGAGCATCTTTATTGGTTCTAAATGTAACCACGGCGTCACCATACCTGTTATTGGTATGTGGCAATAGACGTACAAACTTAACGTCCGCCGTGTGGTTGAGAAAATCTCCTAGTGCTTGCCAACTAGTTCGCTGTGGCAGATTTTGCACAAGGATGATGCGAGAAGATGCACCTCTACCAATATAAGTGGTACCGTAGTCACAAGAATGTGAACAAGGTTGATGGGTAACATTAGTCCTCTTAGGTATATTATAATATTTATTATTTCTACATGTAGAATTATTGTTCTTAAATGTACCATATTTTTGTACTGGAGTATGACGACTTACGCCAGACAAAGGTGTAGGTGTACGGCATGTCGTAGTGATCGCCCTGGGCTGGGATAAGGTATTACACTCATCACAAGACTTGACCTGTTCGAAATCCAGAGAACATGACATAGCACTATGTGCATTAACATTATTATCCTGTTCTTTGTTAAAATGTGTATCACTTAAAGCGACATTAGAATGTCTACGTGTATTGCTCGAAGATCTATCTCTTCGTCGCGATCGATTCTGATTATTGGCATTAAAATTGCCACAATTATCATTTCTGCTTGCGTTAAAATCTGGATGAGTACGCCAATTATTATAATTAACGTTATGATGTTGGTTAAATGATTTATTCCAAAAACCTTGTCTATTTTGGGAAACTTGAGATTTTGATCGCCAGTGTTGTTTACGATAATTTCCTTGATTATATTTAATATTGTGGTTACCAAAATCTTGAGATCCGTGAGACTGGCCAGTAGAAACATTATATAGAGAAGTTTGACAAAATTGTTTCCCTTTATAAGAATTGCAATTCTTGTTATTTCCCTTTCTGACTTTTCTATCTCTAAGATTCATTATCAATTTTTTCTGTTTTTCAGCTTCTATTTTCAACTCTATATAATCTGACTTCAACTTCTCATAATTCATTTTGACTTGTTCTAGCTCTCTAGCAATCCCATTCATAATATTTAAATCTTTAACTTCGAGTTCTGCAGCAGCAGTTTGAGTTAGATGTTCAACATCGATAGTGTATTTCCTGACATGTTCTTTATTAATGGCCTTTTCTTTTTCAAGTGCCTCAATAGCATTTTGATGGCTAATCGTAAGCTCCTCAACCCTTAATTTCAAAAGAGGAATCTCAGATGTAAGTTCTTGAATCTGAGCCAAATGAGCATGACAGTCTGTCTTTATAGCCGTATTTAACTTATCAAATTCTCCAATGACCTTATTCCCCTTGTCAAGTATTTTTTTTACTGAGCGTACTTCATTCTCTAACTCATTTTTCTCCATGAGTAATTTTTCAATATTTATCTGTTTTTCCTGAGACACTTTCTCCTGTTGACATAGCAGATTTCTGATTTCTTGATTTGCAAAGGTAAGATCTGCTACCTTCTTATCCAAAACTTTCATGTTTTGTTCCATCGTTTTTTCCATATTACACTTTTCTCTCAAAAGAGTTACCTCAGATGTCAGGCTCTGAATTTGAGCCACATGTGTATTGCAATCTATCTGTAAAGTAGTATTCATAGCAAAAAGTTTATTTTCATCGTCACTATCTTCTTCGAAAAATATGTTCATTAAGGAGGTCACCTCATTATCTAACTCTCTTTTCTGACTAAAAGAAGAGTCATGAAATTTCTTATTATCCTCTATCAACACCGTCACTTTATTCTTCAACTCAGCATTTTCAAAATCTATAGCCAGCAACTTCTTCTCATATTCCCCTTTTTGCTGTAGCAGCTCATTCGTAAGGGCAATCTCCCTACCCTTATGCTTCGTTATGGTTTTCTTCAACTCATCCACCTCAACAACACTACTGTCGTGAGTAGTTATTTTTCCTTCATCATAAAAAATGGTGGATAATAATTTAGCAAGTCTCACTGCTTTCTCTTGTGAAAAGCCATATCCACACCTAAGAAAAGCAAAATTCTTGAGATCCTGGGTAATTTGAAGTAAGAAATGTTCAATGGCATATTCCTCACAACTTGAACCCCATTTACCTATTCTATCTCCCTCCCGGAGAAAATGAACCAAAATATCCATTATGTCTAATAAGTTTTTTCACTCTAATAAGTGTTACTCAGTTAATATCCAATTAATTTACACTCTAATCAAAGGTACACGTTCCTGTCCAAGAACTGTATGTAAGCAATTAAGTAAATAATATCACATTAGTGAATAAAAAAAATTTATGCAATGTTATGATGTGACCAAAACAATAGACAATAGAAACAATTGTGACAAGACAAGATAATCAAAGACGAAGAATACGATCGTAGAAATCAACCAAATTAAAATGTGAAACTAAAATAGGATGTCGTAAAGAATTACGATGATATCTACGATAAGATAATAACAAGACAGTTGACAACACAGTGTATAGACATCAATGGTGTAAAAAAAACTGAACGAAAGCAAGGCTAGAAGGACGTAATATACAAACAAAATACATCATAAAAACTAAGGTACGAATAAAAATAACTACGAAAACTACAGTTAAAGACTTGACACTACAGCTAAACAATCAGGTGTCACAGACTACCAAACACAGTGGACCTAAAATCCTTCTACGCTTACGCGTAGGAACTTTCCACTGAGGGAAGTCTGCGAAATAATATCCTACAGAACACTTTAAGACGGACCTGTGGTGAAACTGGTATGTTTCCGTCAAAAGCCACCGTACCGAACTTCCCACAAAAAACATTGAACATAGAACATGCAACATGAATAAAGAAGCAGTGGACATATTACGAGATAAGATGCAGCTAAACGTAAAACGGTGAAATAAACACGACGTTTTTACTTATCTCAACCGATAACAAAAAAGATATCCCTCGCATCCGGGACTGCATGTTTGAGTCATCTACTTGAAGTAATGTAATGCCGGAGTCCAATGTTGAAACTTGAAAGTTAAAGTCACTCGGTTGTCCTTGACCTAGGATGACCGTTAAAATTGCTGCAAAGTCCAGGATGTTGTCGCCTTGAAAGAGAGCATACTTCTATTCAACTGAGTTTGAATTTAGACTTGAGTTCGATTCCGCTACTGAAAACTGGATATTTTCAGAGCACACTGCTCCACCATTACTGTTAGGGTCATTTTGAGGGTGTTGAGACTGTCACTTCTGACCATAACGCGAATGAATCCCTTCTTGAATAAATGAAGTAATCAATCAATTAAAACTGCCAACAGTGGGCACATCAACGAATGTCAAGGCGGTTTCAGTTATAACCATTTATTTGACGATGCACAGTTGACGAGACAAACTTGTCAATAAGGACGACGGACGATTAACTGTCAACATTACGGTATACAATGTAGGTTTCATATTTTTAAATTACAAGTAGTTCGTTCCGTAAGATAATCTCTTTGGTAACGTCAGACTAGTTATACAGTATTTATAACATGGCATCCAAGTAAACAAATGAGGCAGTTATATACGATAGGTCATCTTTCACTATCCTATGACCTTGGCAATGACGGAGAACCTTGTCAGGTCTTCTATATCATCTAATGTTCCGATACTACGTATCTCCTTTTTAGTACTGGCCTCTTACTTCAATCAATGTGGAATTACAATAATACAATTTCCTGCCAACGACCTTCGTGGCATCATAGCTTAGATATAACAAATACTTGAGTCACCTCTGCTTTATGTAGTAAGTATTCGTAACAGCCGAATACTGATTCATATCATAAAAATACCAAGCCAATCCTGGATAATCCTAATGTAGGAATCCGTCGGATTTAAAATTCACATAATAAGTTCAAGTAGGACTCCATTTTGAACCAATACGTCATTGGTCCAACTAGACGTCTACATGCGAAAGAAATACATTATTATCTATATCATACTTGCTTCCCTTCCCGAAAAAATCACCAGTATATAGTTGACCAAGGTCCTCATCTTCTTAACAGACGGACAGTCATATAAAGAATAAATATTCCCGCAACACGGGTTCGAACGCCACAAATCAATGGACTGATTTGGGAACCCAACTTCTACCACCTAGTTATGACGTAGACTAATGTTTGGCAACACGTGCGGGCGGGGTAACCCATACTCGCATTCGTGCACAATCGTGCGCTACGAAAATCAAACTCACCAATAATACTTACTACCATGTTATCGGTGCGTAAAGTTTATTACAGAGGTAGGACCACATATTAATAATATGAGACTACTCTCATCTGTAAAGGACTGTAGAGGCCTACGAAAAGGGCTCTACAATGAGATGAGCTCAATTAAAGATAAATATCTATGTAAGGAACAGGCTCTTATTAGTGAGCTAGAACAAGTCAAAATGGACAATGAGAAATCGGAGATTGAGTTGCTCAAAAATAATGATGCATTTGAAAGTTTGATTCGAAATTTGAAATTAGAGCATGAAAAGTTGAAGTCAGATTATGTAGATTTGAAATTGGAAAGTGAACAACAGAGAATAGAAATTGAGAAACAGAAATTAGAGGCTGAAGAAAGAAATTTTCATATGCGGATACTAGTTGAAGAAAATATGAGACGGCATGAGGAAAAGATGTCGTCTATGGAGCTGAATAAAATAAAGGTACTGAATGAGAAGGATAGGGGTTTTCCTGAAAAGATTGATGAACCTATAACTAGTCATCATAGTGCTACGGAAGCACTCAAACTTGAACTTGTTCAGGAGAAGGCTAAGTTTTTAGAAATTACATCTCAGAAGGAAAAATTGAAAATGGATCTTAGAGATAGGATTGTTAAAGAGGAGACTCTAACTTCTCAGTTAAATGACTTAAGGGTAGATTACAACAGGCTTCAGGTTAAAACCAACGAGAGAATACATAAAGCTGTTGCTAGAGAGAAAGCTGTTGCAGAAGGAGAAATTACAAAACTTCGCAACAGAATTGAAGGATTGGTAGATATTGTTTTGTACAATAAGATGTTGTCTACTACCAAAATGCATAGAGTTAGACATAAAGCTGATGGTCCTTATGTTACAAATGCAAAGAGCCAGCCACATGCACTCAATGCTGACAGTAACATTAAACATAGAGTAAACAAATCCTTTCGTGGCAAATATAATTTCCCACGTAATAACGACACTGCCTCTAATAGGAGTGATTCTTGGCATCAGACCAACAACAGTAATCCTATTATTAGTCCTGTTACTCATCATACTCAGCACAGTCAGTATGATGCACCTGTTAAGCAGATGGCCACAGGTAAAAAGAAAATCAATTTTGCTAGGAGAGATAATCGTGATTTAGGACAGCGCCAAGGGCGTTCATCACGTGATAATTTTCCTTCTCCAAGAAACTGGAGACAATTTAGCAGACCTCAACATTTTGGTTCTAACAATTTTGAAAAGTATGGTAGAGATAACTACAATATAAATTTTCAACCTTACAATAATTTTTCTTGGAGACAACAAAATCCATCAAATAGATATTTTGATCAAAGGGGAAATAACAATCGCAACTATGCTAACTTGGGTTCGAATCAGAACAATTGTTTCAATAGGGGAAGTAGCAATTGTCCAAATAGATATAATAATTGTGACAGATCTCGATATGATGATAGATCTCAAAATTTTAGATCTCAAATGATTGATTTACTTTCTCTATTACCGTCCCTGGTGTAACGGAGGAAGGTTTGAGTGTCACCATATAAGGACCGGTAGTTTACATGGCCACATTTAATAGATAGAAATGTAGGATTGACTATTGTATGTTTTATAATCCTACGGTTAACAAACAGAGATTCTCATTTGTATTGTTTCACAGCGTAAACTTGTTGATGTGACTTGACGCCGTTTGATGGAGTGTCTCATCAGTTTTCCAGTTATTTCAACATTTGACATCCCTGTTTTCCAATGGACTTTGGACGCTTCTTTAGACGTGTGCGATACCATCTGGAGTACAGTATGGTTTCGGACTTCGGAAGTCATCTCCAGATAGTTAATATAGTATACAACATTAGTTAAAAGATATTACATTATGATATCATATAACCTTTTGATGATAAGGTGTTGGTGTCACTATACTGCTGTATATTAATGTTAAAAGGATAATATGGTAATGACACCTCTGTTTTTGAAATTTATCTTTGCCAGACATGTTGATATTGTTGTGTTTGTTGGCATATATGACGTCATATGAAAGTAATTTTTTTCTAGCATTTTAATGTTTCGTTTGTACCCAGCACTTTATTGTGCGATAATGGTAGCGCCTCTTCTTTATAATATGTGTATTTTGAGAGAATATTTTCTCTAAGGTTGTGAGATTTTTTTTCTTCTCACCCGACGCTCTATTGTGCGTCAGCATAGCCTGATATATGGCGTTATATATTTCGATGCCCGTCGTCAGCGCATCATTTATGCGTTATGGACCGGTTGTCTAGGTTATCATGCTTATTTTGGGGTGTGTATTTTGTATTTAGATTGTCTTGTAGGTTGCTATATTTTCAATATTCATTTACGCCATGCATTTGATTACCATGTCATATTGTTGTCTTTTTCTTTCTCAGGGCATTGCTTCCCTTTATCTTTTCTCTTTTCTTTTGTACCCCATTCTGTCTTTGTTCACTCTTCACTTTTCTTCTGATATCTTTACATACTCTCTACATTCCTCTTGTTTACTCTTATTACTCTTGTGTTCATGCCTTTATATAGACTATACTTATATGTAGATATCTGTATGCTACCGCCTTCATTTGTTCGATGTATTTTTACAAAAAAATGATGTTATCATTTTTTTCCCGGGGGGGGGTGCGGTAAACTGTTAAGAGTCAGTTTGTTGTAAGTTAGAAATGTGACCTTTTTATATTGGTTTTTTTAATATTTATGGTCTAAGGGAGTTAACCAGTTGTAATATTTTCTGGAATAAGTTAGATTTAGTTGTATCTCCCTTGAGCTTGCTAGTGTCTAGATATATGCCCATATAAGGTTCTGTTCGTAGATTTTCTTAGAACAGTCCTAGTACGTTCCAGGCTGTGAACTAAACTCACGTCACGCGATGATTCGCGCATGCGCCAAGGTTTTTGCGGGTCCGGAAGACTGCTTCGTTTAGTCAGTCTGGCTGGGCGATTTGAGCAAAGAGGGTGTCCCGCCATGTTTTTCTGGGAGTGTAAAAGGGAATCAGAGTTCTGTGTGTATTAAATATGTTTAAGATTCCCCTTGATTGTGATTCTGGCATAGTTCGGCAAGGCCTAGGATATGGCCAGTGTTTCTTGTGTGTTTGTTTCCTGGAGTGCAGAGCAGGTAACAATACTTTGATATAGATTAACATTGAGTACTTGGAAGCCCGCTATCTATGCGGCCTATTTTTGCTAAAGATGTACCTGACTTGCTGTGTCAGAAGATATATAGATTAACATTGAGTACTTGGAAGCCCGCTTACTATGCGGCCTATTTTTGCCAGAGATGTACCTGGCTTGCTTTCAGAAGATATATAGATTAACATTGAGTACTTGGAAGCCCACTCCTTATGCGGCATGTTTTGCTAAAGATGTAACTGACTTGCTGTGTCAGAGGATATACAGATTAACATTGGTTACTTGGAAGCCCGCTATCTATGCGGCCTATTTTAGCCAGAGATGTACCTGACTTGCTGTGTCAGAGGATATATAGATTAACATTGAGTACTTGGAAGCCCGCTATCTATGCGGCCTATTTTTGCCAGAGATGTACCTGACTTGCTGTGTCAGAGAATATATAGATTAACATTGAGTACGGAAGCCCGCTCCTTATGCGGCATGTTTTGCTAAAGATGTACCTGACTTGTTGTGTCAGAGGATTTATAGATTAACATTGAGTACTTGGAAGCCCGCTCCTTATGCGGCTTGATTTTGCAAGAGTCTCTGTAGTGTTGGATACTATGAACCAATGTGATTTACATGATGCTAAATGTGCTTGAACCTTGGCCTAATGACAGTACGTTCGTTTGTGATGTCGACGTGATGTGATTGTAATAAATCGTTAGAACCATACAAGTGGTCTTCAACCTTCCTGTCTCCTATATATGGTACGAACGATGTATTGTACTACAACATCACCACCCACACTGCTACATATAATAAGAACGTACGTCTACACTGTCTACGAGTACTTCAACAGTGGTGTCTACAGTGTGGCCTAATACTCAGAGTTTGTACTTCTACAGTGATGGCCAGTATGGCCTATGGACAACAGTAATCAGAAACTTTTACAGTGGGCGAGTACTGTTACAACTAGCTATTTGTTTCGCCACATGATATTACGCAAGTCACTTATATAATTACACTTAATGAATTAGAAGTGAATTGTATTCCGTCAATTATCAGTCGCCTAGTGTATTTACGAGATTAGTCAACTAAACCATCTCTTTCTGGGTGATAGCGGGTGATGAAATCTACCTTACAACTGAAACATCTGGAATAAAAATAGCTATGCATTATTTAATTCGCTAGTCTGAACACCTAGAAAATCTCAGTGAATTATAATGATAAACTTAGCACATTAAATCACGTAAATGCTAATTTCTATTACCACAATCAGAAATGAAACAATCTCCACGAAATGGTAATAACACACTTCCACAATGGCTCTAGAATAACGAGCTAGATTATCCAAAAATTCTGAGCGACAACTGATAATGATTAGAGGAAGACGCGGTTTTTATAGGATCATCGTATTTTGATCACAGAAGGCTGTTACTTTTCGCACTTCTCGTGTATAGCAGAAATTCAGGAAACTAATTCCCCGATCAAAGGTTCCTCGTTCGCTTCTATCGACCGCTGCTAACGACAACAACTCTTAGTCTATGTAGCGGCTCCGGTCAGCGAATTTCCTGTTTCTCGAGATCAAAGAAATACCTTTTCCCTGAATGTAAAAACATCACAGGATTTGCTCCCCTCGTAGAGAAACTTTAAAAGCTGTTACCTTCCACGTGTCTTGTACGTGTTATCGGCCAGTTATCGTAATATTGACAAATCAGCTCGCGTGAGAGCGCAGGTAAACAAACATGATTCGCTCCCCTGAATGAATAACAGTTTGCGGAAGCTTGTAAACAAACTCGCAAGCTCGTTTGATATGGTCAAGTAGACAAAAAGAGCCGTGGATTAAAAATATGAGTCAGACAGACAGCGAAATTCGTAGTTTTTGCGTAGCAAAATTATAAACATTAGATGGGGAAGCAAAAGTGGTAGGATTACTGAGGATTACTGAGGCTATATTTACATATATACGTCGCAACGACGTTGATATCATGGGTACATATAGTTCATCAATATGGTTTAGACAGCATACATAATAATCAACGTGGACCTAGATTGGCAATACTGGTCGTTACGCCATCAAGGTCAACGGCTTGACATAATAGATGATTCTGACGAATAGACCATGCTCATCTTCTTTACGTAGATACATATATTAAATTAAACATTAATCCGCTCCTGATGTCAGAGGGACACACTAGCAGCCAGACAATATCTGGTCAGGCTGAAGCTCTGCCGTAATACTACAGGAGATCAAGTACCAGAGACGGGATACTTGAAAACACAGCAGTTTTCTGGCTAATTATTTATATTGGAACAATTCTTAGTAAGGCTCTTCAAGAATGACTTCATCTTTCAGATGATTACAATATTTTCATCCGCGTGTCTTGCCTAGACTTAGGACAAGCACACAAAAAATATCGCGTCTGTCCAAGACGGAGAATATCGTGATCTGCCTCAAGAATGTATCTTGGATGGCAACGAATCACCGCGACAAATCGCGTCATCACCGTTCAATAATAATGCACGGCCGTACGCACATACTTAAAACATACAATTATATAGATGCGCTCAAATATGCGTCTATAAAATACTAGACTCACATGTGAGGATCTCAAACATTTAAGTCCCCCTGTTAATTGAACTTAACAGTTTACATCAACCCCCCCCCCCTCCCCTTGCCCCCCACTTCCCCCCCCCCCCCCACAAAGATTTTTTTCGATTAAAACAGTGAGGTCAATCAAGTTTCATCCAGCTAAACAATGGACAATTCTGATTAATATCTTAAGTGTAATTATACTAGAAAGTAATAATAGAAGGACATAAATGTGGAAGGAGAATTAAAAGACCAAATTCAAACAAAAGTTGTAAAGAAATGAGACATAGATCAACTATGTACTAAATATAAAACAAGAAGTGCTAAGTGTAATGAACAAAGGAAATGACATGAAATGGAGAATGATCATAAATGGTGAAACAATTGAAATAAATCCACCAAGATAACAAACAATTTCAAAATTTTTCCAAAAAAATGAGATGTGTATAGTATTGTATAAAACGCAAGTGCGGAAAAAGAAATAAAACTGAAAAAAAATTCCACAAATAAAACACAAGAAGAAAGCAACACCTCCTAAAAGAAGAGAGTGATGAAAATAAATCCTAGGTATTTAAACTAACAAATCCTAAGTATGGTATCATTAAATAACTACGCTCACAAATGAGGCGCTAATGTTGCCCTAACACACTAAAGAGGTGCTGTAAATGCGCAGCGAAATATGTGGACTAAGCAATGTAAATATGTCATGGGAATCATTGAAAACTCTGATAAAGAACTAAGTAAAAATTGTCCTAAGTTTTAAGTGAGCAAATAATGTAATTACTCGATCACTCGAGAGAAAGTTCCATGGCGATAGTTCTATACTATTAATATAATACTGCATGGCCGTACGCAAATACTTAAAACATGCAATAATTTAGATGCTCTCAAATGTGCGTCTATAAAATACTAGACTCACATGTGAGGATCTCAAACATTTAACTCCCCCTGTTAATTGAACTTAACACCCAGGTACGTTGAACATTATGAGTCTTTAACTAGAAATGAAGTAAAGTAGACCCGCTGACAGGCTAGCGAGTAGAAGATAGACTTAGTCAATTTACATCCCTGGCGGTTAGGCCAGTTTCACTAAGATTCGCCAAGGCAGAAACAGAAAAAATATGTCAGAACATAAGAATGTTTACATATGAAGAATTAGATGTCAGATAAAATCTTGATAACAGTGGCTCTCAAACTATGAATACAATAACCATTAGAGACAGTTGTGATAACTGAAGCAAGAGAACGAACGAACGAACGAACTTTATTTTCAAAGGGTTTAGAATTTGGCACTCAGGCCCGTCTAACATTCTGCCCTTTCTTTCTCTAATCTTCCATACTGAATCCATTTATTCTCACATGTATCCTTAATATTACTGAGAGAGAGAGAGAGAGAGAGAGAGAGAGAGAGAGAGAGAGAGAGAGAGAGAGAGAGAGAGAGAGAGAGAGACTAAGATTTTACCTACTTAATTTTGCTGTACGAGTCTGCCAATCGAAGGTGGAAGGTTGGACATATCATTTTACAACTTTTTGCTGACTTATGTAAATAAAGTTCGACGTTAATATTTTACTGCTGTCAACCTGAAATCAATCATCAACTGTTGGTATGAGAAATGTTATCGTCTGAGAGAAAGAAGCTTTCTGATCACCATACAACAAGCTGCCTACTTAGGGTAGAGAGACGATCTTACCAGTTTTACAGCAGCCTCATTTATTGTCATATCATCATCATCATGTGACGTATTCTTTCCAGAACGTTGTCTCCATTACAGCTGCTCTGAACGCATCACGATTCTGGGCAAGTCGACCTGCATCAGCCAAAGACAAGTTCAGACTCTCTGTGATGTCCTGGGTCCACCGTCGTCTAGGTCGACCCCTTCCCCTTTTTCCAGGGACCATGCCTTCCATCACTGTTTTTTCCAGACTATTATGTCTTTTTATATGACCGAAAATTTTCAGCTTCCTTATTGCGATGGTATTTAGGAGCCAATGTTCCTGTACGTTTAGTGAGTGCAGTACTTCTCTGTTGGTCTTTTTTTCTGTCCAGGGTATTCTCAACATCCTTCTGTAGCATTTCATTTCGAATGATGTAATCTTTTTTGCAACTGTTTTATTGAGTGTCCAAGTCTCGCAGCCGTTTATTGTCATATACTGTTCTTAATTCATTGCTGCTACCCTGTTTTCGTTTCGTTATTATTTTATATTGTGTTACGATTTTCTTGCATTATTATTGTTCTTTTTTCGCTCATCACCGTTGTTGTTTACATTTTCATCTGCTTGTATCTCTCATTTGGAGTATGTTCTCATCATTGCATGTTTTTTTTTTTTAGTACCTATGTGTAATTCTTGTCCTTGTCACCTTGTTTGTAACTGTGGCAGACGAAAGATAAAACCCGAAATGTTCCGTATTCCCTGTGTATCGTTAACTAGTAAAACTGATTTCATACCATTTTATTTTTTAATTTATATATAGAGATACGAACTATACGATAAACTAAAATAGAAGTAGGATATATTAGACAAGCCATCATCAATGGCCACAATATGTTGTTCAAAATATTCTCTAGGACTTTCACACATAAAGTAAAGGTTATCAATGACCATTTTATATAGTTCCATAACACATGTGCGAACAATAATACGTGATACGCGCACAAGCAATAGTGTCTGGCTTGGCACGTTGTATACTCTCGAAGCTTTTACTACATTAAAATTAATAGCAAGGGTCGAAACGATCGTAGTACAAGTAGGTCGCTATTACGAGTTATTTGGCCATCGCGCAGGGTCGTTCGATGTCCCTTTCATCAGATGGGCTTATGACGACTCGTTCTTGGCCGTCTTTCTTTCATCGTTGAGACTGATGCCTTATTTCCGTTCACAACCATTTGCAGCCTTCGTTGCGGGGATGGCAGTTGATGATGATGATGCGAACTGAAGTCTGCAGCCCGATCATCATTTAATAAAAAGAAAACTCGGCCACAGACACAGACAATTCTATTTTCAACGTAATCTTCTGAAGAGGGACGAAGACAAAAGTTCTGCTTTTTTTTTTTTTTTTTAATTCTTTTTTTTTCTACAACCAGCGGCACTCGAGCTTTCCAGCTATTTCGGCCCAATGACATATCATTGCGAGGCTGGGGGGTCAGTGGACTTTCCTTCCAACCCGGTCAGGAGCCGGTCAGGTTATTCAGTCAAATTTCCAGGCCGTAAACATTTCTTCAAACGCCAACGGCCGGGTTTGAACCATGAACACCTGGTCGCCAGTACAACGTCGTAGCCATTACACCAGCGCGGCTCCCCAAAGTTCTGCTTAAACGAGGCTTAAATTATGCCTGAAAAGTTACCTCACCGCATCTGAAAATTAGAGTTATCAGAGGTCGACTTAACAGGAGTATATTTTTTTAATCACATAAAGCAGATCTTTTGAACGAGACCTGCAAAATTGATTGGACTTAACCGAAAATCGGCTTAAGTGAGTTTCGCTTAAGTGGGCTGCACTGTGTCTATGTATGTATGTATGTTTCCAAGATGGCGGCGTGGTAGGCCGCACTTTTGTGTTGTTCATTTCATGTCGTCGTTTTGGAGTCTGCATCTGTGGTAACAGCCCTCATTAATGCTGTATGAGTTTGTAGTGTGTTTGGCTCATGTTCAGGATTATTTTGCTAAGTGTTTTAAAGGTGAAAACATCAAGTGTGCCCGTCATGCGAGTTCGCTGTTTGTGTTGGAACCAAGTATCCAAGATGGCGGTTTTGTAATTTGTCAACCGGACTGCGTTTCAAAACATCACAAATTTAATGAAGGCTATTGTTACTGCTGTTATCAAATTTCGAGAGGCCATATTAATATCGCAAGTTGAAGCAATGTCTTATTATAATCATACATGCCCAATGAGGTAGCCATGTATTGGTTCAACTTCAAGTTATTCGATCTATGACAGAAACATGTCAAGTCAGCTCGACCTGGCGGTTAGCGTTGAGGCTCCCCACGATAGTAAGTGGATATTCTTAACACCTATTATAACAACACCCGAAGAGATTGTTACATAAACAAGGGATATTTGTGATAGATAAAAACGAAAAGGTCTTTGAAACTGAACTTTTTATTTACAAAAAAATATATATTCATTTGTGAAGCCACTGGAAAGAAACAATGTTTTCGTTAGCAATGGCTAACTGGATACTGCCACCCCTCATTGTGAATGGAAGGATCCACTGACTTATTAATTTTGTACAATGCTGAAACAAGATTTGTAGCAGAGAAGAGACTTTTCCACGGCTTTCAGAGGTGTGTCAACTTGAAGCTCTCACATTAGTAGGGCCTAAGTGGAAATTCTTAACATCGACTATAACAACACCCGAAAAGATGGCTACAGAAATTAAGGATATCAGTGAAAGGCGAAAATTAAACTTTAAAATTGACATTTTTATTTGTAAAGAATATATATCAGTTTATGAAGCTACCGGAAAGAAACTATAGCTTCGTTATCAATGGCAACCGGATACTGTCACCCCTCATCGAGAATGGAAAGATCCACTGACCCCTTATTATGTATGGTATGCGTTGCTGAAAGACCACAGAGCGGACATGTGTCAGATTGTGTGTCCAGTAGAATCGTGAATGTTTGGTTTTTGCTCATGTCCCAAAAGACAGTGACGGTAACTGAAGGCTGGAGACTTTTGATGTCAGCTTGTAAACTGTGTATGAATTGAATTCAACGGATTATGAATGTTTGCCGATTGTATCCTGGGCGGAGTTTAGCACACTTACGGACTCTAAATGATTATCCGATATGATATGGTGTTTTTATACTATATCAAGTACATGTTAATGTATTTTTTTGGATAATAAAGATTCTTCTATGTATGTATGTATGTATGTATGTATGTATGTATGTATGTATGTATGTATGTATCTATCTATCTATCTATCTATCTATCTATCTATCTATCTATCTATCTATCTATCTATCTATCTATCTATCTATCTTCCTGTATATCTACCTACCTACATACTATCCCACCTACCTACTTACCTACCTTCCTACCTATCTATCTATCTATCTATATATATATCTATCTCTCTCTCTCTGAGTTTTTCATTGGGAATGCGGAAAAGTACCTTTGATTCCGGGAACACCGCGATTTTAAATGCTGGCGGGAGAGGACTAGGTCGAAATTTCCCTAGCTTAAAAAGGTGTTTTTTTTATATTTTTGCCGCAGTCGCCTAGATATCTGCCAAAATCGTCCACTACGCTCTACCGGGAAGTTAGGATCATCTGGTTGCCGACCCCTGCTCTAGAGGCTTGTTATACCAGGTCCATCGTTTCTATTAGGCGGGGTAACCAGTTCCCTCCCTCGGTGTCTGTGCCTCCCCTACCTCAAGAGCAGAGCCGTGTATCCATTGTATCCATTTATAACAGGGTGCACTAGTTTCTATTCCAGAACCTGATAACTTTGATGCCGAGAAACAAGCACTCTAACCGCTTAGCCAATCGGACACCCACAGTCACCATGTCATCATCGTCCTGAACCATTCTGCACCTGTGTGTAAAAATAACAGGGATCTCTCTACTATACTAAATCAGTTCTGCTGTGAATAGAAATAAACCGTCTTACTTGTGTGCACTTACTGGCACTGAAAGAAAGCCTATATAGACTAACTGATATATTTGTATTACACATTATTCTTCAAGACTGCCTATATAAATCAAATATTTTTCTCCTGACATACATCTGATCTTATTATAGCGTAGGCAGGAAAACACAACAGGAGGCTAACACCCAGTAGTCATAACCGAAGTGGGCCCGCCTCCTTAGAGTCTAACGAAAATTAAAGGACCGAAACATTTGTCAGAAAAAAAAGGGGGGGGGGGGTAATTCTGATGAACAGATTGCATCCTGTGAAAGCGCTCTGTTATAGAATTTTCTTATCATATAATGAGACATTAAGAACATGCGGGGAAAGAATGCCCTTGCGGGAATAAAGGTCAGCCACCACCTGTCATCTGCCATCAATGGTACCTATACATTGTAGCGGTATGGCAGCTTGTGAACCCTGACAATCCCCAGAGCTATGCCAGTGGGAGTTTTACTCCTGGTAGGTTCAACCAAGCTGGACTGGTCTGCGTGGGTAGGGGTCAGACAAAAGTTGGTACCCTGGTCCTCCAGGTTGGGAGTTTTAGCACAGGGCCGACACCCCTGTCTGTGTAAAAAATCGCATATGTTACGGAAACAGCAATAAATGAAAAAGCTTTGATGCGGGACGGACATCCAGAGTGTGGAATCATTTTGTTGCTGCCCTGCAAGACGCCACCAGGCGTGATGGCCGCTGACTGCTTTGACGGTTGGCGGTTATGGATCAAAGAAGAAGAACCACCTGTCATGGGTTGTCTCCCTTGCTCTGCAGTAGTGGTCCACTAATGGCCCGAGTAAAAGTGTTAGGTTTTCCCAAAGGTAGCAACCTTTGCTTACGATTACTCTTGGCAGAGATATAAATATGAGGAGGTGCTCCTATTTCAGGGAGAGACTCACAGGGATTTTAGAATGGCAAGTACAACTGCTGCATTTTCTAAGTTTGTTGTAAGCTTTGTATTCCCCGCTACTTCTGTGAGAAAGAAAATATGTGTCACGATAAGCCCCAAGCTGAAGGTAATTCAGCAAAGTATTTATTGTATTATTTATCTCAATGCATAAATATTTATTTTTAAAATGAGGCATATGTGTGCAGACATCAAATTTCCTCAACTAAGATATAAACTCCACCTAGGGATTTATACTGACATAGATAAAAAGAGATTTATTTTGATAACAATAGATTTATGTATGAAATATTTTATTAACAGGGCTAAAATTATTTAAGTTGATTTGTCAAGAAAAACAGTTCACTGATTGTGTATCTTCCTTGGAAGATTTTACTATATGGTGGGATTTAAATAATCTATATGCTAAGCCAGTACTTTGTACTTAGGAGTATTTATCGCTAAATTCATCTTTATCGGAACTATCGGTGCTCAAAAACTAATCACTGTCATTAGCAATCTATGACTGGATAAGCTGCGATGCAAGTTCAGCCGAAAATTTTTTCGAACGTCCATTTGAACACGAAGCCATTTTCAGACAGAAAAAAATCTTTTTTTCAAACTAATCAGGCCTACTTTATTCAATAAACATCGAACAATATTTCACACAAACGTGACTAGTCATTCCAGTATTTTCAAATACGAGGTATACCGGAAAAGGCATTAGATCTCTTTTATGGGACGAAAATTATGTAAATAATGTTAAAACTACAGTTATTGAAACGGTAACTCAATCGTCTACCTAATGGGCCAGCCGTAAAACAAAGATCGATCGTCGGCCTATTAGAACGGCCTGTCGGATATTAAGAATTAAATCTCAACCCGTAGAGTCAGATGAAAGTGCTTTAGGAAAGCGGAAGGTGACAAATGTATTATATATATATATATATATATATATATATATATATATATATATATATATAAATATATATATAAATATATATATATATATATATATATATATTTATATATATATATATAATATAACGAGGCGTTTTCAAATGAAACCCGACCGTGCTGCGCCAAGTGGACATTCGTCGGCGGAGCATGATGACGTCACATCTGACGTTAAATAAGCACATACGCATGTACAAGTGTGTAAGTGTTCATTCTCCTAGTATTCATTGGTTGTGCTGCAGACCGTTAAAATAATGGCCGGTGTGATAAGGAATCCGTCCAAAAAATTCAAGTCACAGATTTCCGCAGGTACGGTTATGCTGACCGTATTTTTTGATCATGAAGGGCTTCTATTGGTAGACTTTAAAGAGCCTGGCGTGAACATCAATCCCATCCGCTACAAAGACACACTAGACAACCTGCATACAGCCATCAAGAATAAACGACCCGGCATGCTTTTGCGTGGTGTGATTCTGTTGCACGACAATGCTCGTCCACATGTTGCGAACATTGTGCAGGAAGCGTTAGCAAGGAAAAGGTGGGAAGTTCTGCCACACCCAGCCTACAGCCTCGATCTGTCACCATGTGACTTTCATTTGTTCGGACCCTTAAACAAATCTCTAAAGAAACAACGATTCGACTCCGGTGCAGACGTCAGGGCCTCGGTGACCAAATGGTTCAATAAGCAACCAAAGTCATTTTTCTCGGACGGCATCCGCCGTCTACCCAATGTCGTGTGAAATTCTAATCCACATATATAAATTAAAAAGTAAATGTAAAGCCTAACAAATAACTTCAATAAAAGGAAAGAAGAATGGTAAAGAACAGTGCTGTCACAATGACTGTACTCGAAATCCCCCTTGTTTTCTACTTCGTCTGCAAATTGTAACGTTTCACGTTGATAGTAAAAGCCTACTGCCGCATACACGCTTTCTAAGATAAAACGCGTACTGCATTTCTAAGAAAAACCTTGAGATACGCAAGCTGACCTATATTTAATATTCCATTCATGTCATTTTATACACTAAGTTACCATAAACGAAAGACAGATGGAATTAGGATAGAGAGAAGGGAGGGCTGAAAGCAGGAACGCATACAACACTAAACACGCGTCTCGCTATACAATTAAAGTCATCACGAGTATAAGGCCACAAGCACTAATTTTTTTTTCAAATCGACAGTGATAAAAAACACTACCCATACGAGAGTTAGGTTTTAAAAACCTGAAAAACGCTTATTAGGAAACATGACATTATACTGGTTTACGTTTGAAAGCCTGACAGTACCCAGACACCACATCGTATTCGAAGTGAACAGGAGGTAGAAGAAAATGCATATTTTGAACGCAGCCCCTTAGCCCCATAAAATTTATATAGTTGGGTTCCTTAGGACTTGCTGACAAAGAATATGTTAAACTTTACGCAAATAGTCTAGGAATTAACAAATTATAGCCAAAAGAAATAGTGAGGGTGTCAGACAACCCCAAAATCAGAATCGCTCAGTGGCAGATTTTAAAACCACCATTGTACGGGAAATAGGTCCCCATGTTAAATCCTATTTGATTGGAGCGCAATAAATGTAAGGCTAAACACGATTAGTCGGGCTATAAATACTAATTCTTTGTTGTTAGGGAAACGTGAGCAGGAGTATTCTTTTTTTGAAAAGCTGTGTAAACATGGCTCGATTGGTTAGACCCGCCAATATAGTCAATTAGAAGCGTCAGGTCAACACCACATTTTCAAATAAACTTTCTAAAGAGCCAGTGCGTTGAGATTCAGCTTATATTTTTCTAAATAAAAGCCTGAGACAGTGGCAGGTCGGATTTTGTGCCTATTCATTGCCAGTCAACGTAATTCTGTATTATTTCCATGAATTGTGGTAAGCTTGAAATATTTGATATCTTTTTAATGAAAATTGAATGTAAATTGATAATTTATGTCTGTATATGTGCGTGGTTCAGTAGCGAACATGAGGTAAAGCCTATATAGTGCTCCAACCTGAACAGAAGGTGTCGGAGGAAAGTAAAACTACATGGAATTGCCAAACAGTACACTGACACCTATCTTATTGAGCAGCACCTGGTCAGAGCTTTGCTGAATCTGGAGGCTGACAGCATACTCCTGGGTCCAGATAGCGACTAGTGAGGTGTCTCCAGAACACAGGGGAGCAATCGAGCAGAGGAGTCTTTTCCTGCCGCCATCACGAAAGTTAAGCCTCTGTGGCCAGTGGAGCTCAACATTATGTGTCCCCTCAAAAATTGACATTTTAGTAAAAAAGAGGGACAATACCTTGTTTAAATTGACAGGAACTGTGAACTTTTTCCCCATACTATTTCCCAGATAAACAAACACTTGAAGTCATGATGACAAATAATAACATAGCTTGAAAAAACAAAACCAGTATTACCTCATAGTACTACTACACAACTGACACACATATGATAATATTAATAAAATATGTCACTACAAGGTTCATGTTTATAAATTATGTATATATAAATTGTGATTACAATTAATTGTGATTCCTGGTTCACTTTGTAGTTGAATCAGGATATATATTAGTGAAAGTAATTAATACATATATATTTGAAACTGTACCAGTGACTCATTTAAGATAGTCTTATAGAGTGTTAAATGTGTGTGAGTGTCACAGTGTTGTCAAGTGTGGTGGAATAAATTAAATTGTTTATCTGTCTGTTGTTGTTGTGACTTACACTTCATCATATACATACCCTAGACATTTAACGTAGTCATCACAATATTCCAGAATAATTCTGACTGAGGTATAATGTGGTAGCAAGTAAGGTTATCTGTAAAACACTACACCTATTAGATACAGATACCTTCACAGCTGATCTCAGTCAGTACACTAAGTCCCCTATAAATATTTATAACATCCCACTTTACCACATATATTGGGGGCTCGCTCCCGAGATTTTGAATCTTTCCCTATTAAAAATATTGGGGGTAATTCACTTCAGGGAATAATAGAAATTAAAAAGGTATCCTTGGGTGAAAATAAATAACGTTGAGCTCTCAGTGCCTGTGGTGTCTTTGGATAAGTACAGATTGTATTGTTTGGTTAGACATTTTATACAATTACCTGTTAGAAAATGGCGGACCTGGCAAAATTTCGATCTGCTGCTGTACAGACTGCGAAAGAGTTAGGAATGGACGGGCAAATTATGATTGCTTATGTCACTGCTGAATGTGACAAATATATTGAACGGGAAGAAAGAAGATTAGAAAAAGAGGCCGAAAGAAAGTTAGAGGCTGAAAAGGAAATTAAGAAGATACAATTTGAGGCTGAGGCTGAGACTAAGATTTGAGGCTGAGGCTAAGAAATTGAGGCAGAAAGAAAGAGAAGAGAAGAAATTAGCTGCAGAAGAAAAGGGAAAGAGAAAGCGATTAGCTGCAGAGAGGAAGAGAAGAAAAGGAGAAAGAGAAGAGAAGATTACAAAGAGGGAACATGAGTTACGAGGGAAGCAGAAAAGGAGGAGAAGAGATTACAAAGGGAACATGAGTTACGACTAAGGGAGTTTGAGTTTCAAGGCCATGCTCCTGAAAATGGTGCCAGTCCCTTTACCTCTGATGCCACTGCTAGTCAGGGAGCCTCAACCTCAGCTATGAATTTTCATTTAGATCATTTTGTTGAGAAAGATGATGATATTGAGAGCTATCTAAATAGATATGAACTATTAGCTACCACATATGGGTTAGAGAGAGAAAGGTGGAGCTTAAAGTTATCTCAAGGGCTTCGTGGGGCAGCTTATGAAGTTTTTGCCAAAATGAGCAGAGGTGATCAGGAAAATTATGACATGCTAAAGCAGGCTCTTTTGTTAAGATATGAAAAGAACGCAGAATTTTATAGGAAAAAATTTAGGAATGCTAAACTACTGTCAGGTGAAACCTATCACCAGTTCTCTGCACGGTTAGAGACATACTTGGAGAAATGGACTTCTCTGGGGAAAACCCAAGATCTTAAGGAAATGGTCCTTATAGAACAATTAAGAGAGTCCATGGCTCCAGACCTGAGAAAGTTTCTCATGGAACAAGGTGCAGAGAGGCTGGGTGAGTTGCTAAATGTTGCTGAAAGGTATCAAGCAGCTCAGGCAGAGGTATCAGGTAATAAAAAGAAACAGGTGGATAATTTTAGGGCACCACAGAACTTTAATAAATTTGATCCTAGAGATCAAAACAAAGGTAAGCACCAATTTGATAGGCCACGGTATGACAATAAAAATAAAACCCCACAATTCGATGAAAGGAAATATGATGAAAGAAAATCTTTCAACCAAGGGAAAAGGTGGTGTAAAAATTGTAAGATGAACAATCATGACACTGACCATTGTAGAAGGAAACCTCCTCATTGTGCTGCTATGACATCTGGGAAAAAGGAAAAAAAGGTCAAACCTGCAGAACTACAGGAACCATACCACCCCCCAGTGTGTGAAGATGTCATCTGTAATGGTGTCACTATAAGGTGTTTATATGATACCGGTTTAGATTACGATTCCGTTGTGAGTTCTCACCTGGTGCAGGCAGATCAATACACCACAGAAACAGTGGAGATTCAAACTGCAACCAAGGATGTAGCTACCATGACACTTCCCGTCGCCCGGATAAAGGTGAAAACGCGATATGTGGAAGGAATCATAAAAGCAGCAGTGATAAATGAGCCAATCTACCCTCTGATATTGGGGTGTAGATATGTCTTCTTGGGGAATCCCAAGAGACCTGTGATATTGGCAACAGTGCAGACCAGATCACAGTCTAAAAGGGAGGAGGATAATCCAATAAATACTCATCCAGATGAGATGAGGAAGGCACAGGCGGAGGACAAAACACTCAAGCCATGTTTCAAGAAGTTGCCCAAATCTCATACACCTCCAGGCAAGGGAGAATTTTTATATGAAGAACAAACTGATTTATAGGAAGGCTGGATCTGAATCCAATGGTCACGGACAGCTGGTCCTTCCCACTTCATATAGGACTAAAGTGTTGGAACTAGGGCATGCGATTCCCTTCAGTGGTCATATGGGGATCAGCGCAACAGGACAGCGTATAGCTTGTCACTATTTCTGGCCAGGGATAACTGAAGATATCAAACGATATGTAAAATCCTGTCCAGAGTGCCAACGAGTAGCACCTAACATTGGACTGCACCAGCAACTCTGGGGGAAATGCCCATAGTGGGAACACCCTTTGAGAGAGTTGCCGTGGATCTTGTGGGACCTCTCACCCGAACCAAGAGAAGGAACAGCTACATTCTGACTCTGGTGGACACTTGTTCTATGTGGGGAGAGGCGGTAGCCCTGTCATCGATTGATTCTAAACATGTGGCAGAGGCATTGCTCACAATTTTCACAAGGTTAGGCTTTCCCAATCAAATCTTGACTGATAATGGCTCTCAGTTCAAGGGGAAACTAACAGAAGAAGTTTTCAGGATCTTCCAGGCCAAACACTTCCATTGTAGTGTGTACCACCCCAAGGGAACGGCCAAGTGGAAAGATTTAATGGCACGTTGATGTCGATCCTGAGAAAGTTGGCACACGAAAAACCAGATACATGGGACCAGTACCTGCACGCCGCCCTCTTTGCTTATCGGGAGGTACCCCATAGTTCAACCGGTATGGCCCCGGCAACATTATTGTTTGGAAGGCCAATAAAAGGTCCACTCGAAGCTGTGTTAAGAACGTGGACTGATGAAAAGGCAGAGGAAAATATTACATCCTCATACCAATATGTGAATGAGCTGACCACTCGTTTAAAAACTGGCTGGAAACTTGCCAATGAAAATTTGAAACAAGCCAGGAAGAAACATGCTGCCTATTATAACAGGAAAGCTAAAGACAGAGATTTGGCTGTGGGAGAGAAGGTACTGCTTCTTCTACCCGGTAGTCAGAATAAGTTACAAATTGGATGGCAAGGTCCATATACAGTTCTAGAGAAGGTGTCTAGAACAATTATAAGATAGATAAGAAGGGGAAAGAAAAAATCTATCATGTGAATCTCCTGAAGAAATATTTGGAAAGAGAACATCAGGAAGAGACACACTTGTTGACCTTGTCCATTGCCATGGAGATGAAAAAGGAACCACTTTCATCATTTGAATATCCATTACACCCCTGTGAGACAGCGGCACAGGTGAAAATCAGTACACATTTAACGAAAACTCAGAAAGAGAGAGTGCAACAGGTTCTAGATAATCATGCAGAGGTGTTAACAGACCGACCAGGGCATACAAACCTATTGGAATATGATATGAAACTGATAGACCCCACACCTGTCTGTATGAAACCATATTCGATTCCGTTTGCTAAGGAGAAAGCTTTGAAGGAAGAGATAGACTATCTATTGAAGGAAGGAATTATTTCACACAGTGAATCTTCGTATAGTTCCGGTGTTGTACTCTTAAGGAAGCCCTCTGGAGAACATAGACTCTGTATAGATTACAGGAGACTGAATGCTATTACAGAAGGACAGGTGGATCCATTGCCGGATACAAATCAGCTGTTTGCCAGACTAAATAAAGCTAAATATTTCTCAAAAGTGGATCTGAGTAAAGGATACTATCAGATTCCAGTAAAGCCTGAGGTTAGACCATACCTAGCTTTTAGTACCTCAGAAGGACACTATGAGTTTAATAGATTGCCATTTGGATTGAAGAATGCGCCTAGTGTCTTCAACAGAAACATTTGAGGAACACATTGACTCTCTGAAACATGCTGTTTAATCGACTTTAGGGAAGCGAATTTAACAGCCCGACCAACCAAATGTTGC